>JAVQJG010113061.1:0-10140 GCA_036024015.1 Craterocephalus amniculus | reverse complement strand
TCTCTCATTTTTAAATTCAAACATTTTTTTTTATTTATACTGTTTACCTGGGATAAAACATTTTTTATATTATTTTGTACAAAATTTTCTGTTATATTTTTTTATTTACATATTCACTTTATTTTATATATTTGCTTAATCAAACAAGTATTACAACTAACAGATCACAATGGATCTAAAACAATCACAAATCATTTAATTACAGGAATGTGGAACTAAAAAATCCAGTTTTTCCCATTTTGACTGGAGTAACTTTGACCAAATTCATCCCGCAGGCCGGATTGGACCCTTTGGAGGGCCGGTTTTGGTCCCCAGACCATATCTTTGACATCCCTGCTCTGATTCTGATAAACAATTTTCAAATTTTACTGTAAAACTATCAGACGATTAATTCCAGCCAACACCCACCTTGCTATTGTCCAGTGAAATTTCTTGAACAGCTTCTGTGACCCCTAACAAGCCTGAAGAGACAAACTCAGATTAATCCTGTTTCATCTTTACACTAACACAGGCTCGCACATCTAATTGTTCCAAGTAGAAACTAAAGCCTGGCCGATGTGGCATTTTTGGGGACGATACTGATAGTGGGGGCTTTAAAAAGCAAATATCCAACATATCAGCCAATTTATGAAATAAAAGCATTGATATGGGCAGTATGCATTATGGGCATTCTGTACAAATACTTATATTACCAGAATATGATTCGAGACTAAGAAACACAACAGCAGAATTAAAATAAGGATCTTTAACAATTTTAACAATGTCAACACAAAGACTTTAGATAAGGGATGTTTATTTTTATCTGCATTAATCAACAAATCTTTAAAGTAAAGGAATAATTTTTAGTCAAAAAGGGAAATTGCAGGTGTGAAATATGATGTTTGACCTACCATGTGTCTTAAAAGCTAAAATTTAGTGGATTAACTCTGCATTAAATGATATCAGAGAACTCTGATGAGACATTACAAACACAAGTTTCATCTTAAAAAGACTCATTTTAACATTATTTTGGGACAGCAACTGAGAGAGCTGCATTAAGGAGCTATGAAAACACACACTTTGACAGCAGCCACTGAAATCAGTGCTTCATCTTTAAATTCAGACATAGTATCGGCGATATCGGCCATCGTATCAGCCGGCATTTAGTAGAGACATAAAAAGATTTCTGATCTAAAATTTCAACTGATTGGATTCTGCTGGTTTATTTTTTTTACTTCCCCAAAAAATGAAGGAAAACTATGATTATTTCATCAACATCTCTTCTCTGAAGTGATCAGTCCAACCTGAGTTGTGGTAAGTATCCACCCAGCCCCCGTCTCCATCATCCTCCTCTATGATGGCTTCCAGCTCATCCGAGTACTCCATCTGTTTACAGCGCTTGTGACATGGGACTGCAGGATGGAAAACAGAAGGAAAAATAGAGTGTGTGAATGACAACAGAGACTTCTCCATGGAGACACTGAAACAATGACAAAGTCTCAGATTTCAGCTGATTTCAGGTTCGCTGCACCACTCAAACAGAAGGTGACTGTTTGGAAATGATCAGTTGTTCTGAGAATATCCTTGAATTGTGAGCAGCAGGAGGGTCCGCTGGATGGAAAGACGTCATTTTTATCATTGTACAGTCTTCCACGCAGTTTTTACGGCAGGTTAAAAAACTCCCTTCACCTCCTGACTAGAGGAGAAAACCTTCAAATGAATGGAAGTCAGGGGAGCGGGTGGTGGGCGGACTTTGTGCTCCGAGGTGATCTGAGAGAAAAACCGTAAGACCCGTTGTACTGATATAAGGAGAAAGAAGAAAATAATGTCTATATTTTCATATATAATTTGCTTATGTACAGGAAAAACTGTGGCGGTGAAAGAGGGTTGCTTGGGAAGTTTTCTGAATAATTAAACTTAAAATCTGACAGCGTGATATCATCACCGAAGAGTGCACTGCAAACTCTGGGAATTTCATAAAAATTAAACCATGATCGTGTCAAAATTGAAAATAAAGTCAAAACATCCTTTCAGATACAAAGAGTAGGATCCTTTGTGACCAGTTTACATTTCTAATGATGTTTCTGTGTGAAAGCGTGCCTGGGTTACAGAGCTCACAGTGGGATTGATTTTTCACTCATTACAGGAAAATCCCATTTATTCCACTGAGAGAAATGACGCAGTCTTCTGTGTTTTTCTGAAACACCGTTTGGTGGATCGCTTCCATAACGGAAATCACAATAGCTTCAATCAATACGCACATTTTCATGTAGATTTTGCTTAAGTTTTCTCCAAAGATTGTGGAAAGTAGCTTCAGTGTATTCAGTAATGGCACCAATTATAATAAATATCCAGCCCTAATAATTAACAATTTTTTTGTTTTACTTGAATTATAATACAATATGTATCAGTATATAATTATTTTATAAAAAACAATTAACATGTGTTAAATTAAAATAGCTGCATATTAAATTAACAAAAAATACTTGGCAATGACTATGACAAAAATATAGCTGTGAAAATGCGAAAAAAGATGCACTTTCAACTCAAAACAATCTGGATATGAACGATATCCCCCTTCTCTATGTTGCATGCGACTTAAATTCTTACCGTTGCGTGTCAAAAGAAACTGTTTATCCTGAGGCAAATACGGCTTCACCTTCAATTCCTCCCCACTGGCCCTAAAAGCAGACATTTAGTTAAATTAAAAGCATTTAAAATAAGACAAATATCACATGACTCAGATGCAACGTGCGTGTTGCAACGTGAGATTCTCCCAGAAGGATGTTGCGATATACTGTGAAATTCAACAAGAGGAGAAGGAGAACTGTGAACTGGTTTGATAGGAGTTTGAGATTTCAGATTGGGCTGTGTGACACTGAAAAACAGCACATTTACTTTTGTTTTCAGAGAACAAACTTGTAGCAAACACGTCTGTGACACCCACCATTTCCATGTGGGGCAGTGATGAACCAAGTGATCTCCAGCTGCTACAAACTGATCAAAACAAACACAAACAGGACATGATGCGGGACTTTTATTCAGGAAGAAAATGACATAGACATGAAATCTAAAAGTTTATTCTCACCTCTTCTGGTGTAATGACTCCAGTCTCTTTGAACTTCGACTCCTGTGACAAAAACAAATAAAAACATCATCAACATCTCTACCTGGAGCCAGAAGAAGTGCTGCGCATTGACCAGGACTGAGCCGATGCCTTCTGGAAAGATCCTTATCTCAAAAACCTTTACTCTGCGCAGTGTTTGAGCGAACAAACATGTTTTAAGACGCATGTTATGCTGAACATCCCTGCTAGTTTCTAACATTCATATTTAACACGAACTAGCAGCTAAGCTAGCTGTAAGTTTACCTTCAGCACTGGAGTGAGAAACTCCGCCACTCCGAGAGCTGTTCCCTTCACCGTGTTTATCACGTTCTGCATTTTACAGGATTATCCCTAAATAACTATCCGACCTTTTCAACGCGTCCTTAACTGACAGAAATCTTATTATTTTGACATAGCTACTGAGGCAGGGTGCCAGCAGGAAAGATCACATGATAATTCTGAACACTTCCTGTATGGAAATCTCGCGAGAAGTGGGGACCAAACGTGTTAGCGATAGCGAACATTTTAAAAGCAGCTAGGCATGCAGGTAGTGTCCTGAACCTTAACTTAAACTATTAAAATGACGACAATTGTTAAATTAAAAGGTAACAACGCCCTCCCTTGTTGAGCTGCTGGACGAGAAGCTAATTCAGAGCTAGCCTTGCGCGCGCTGCTGCACCTTCCCACTATGCTGAGGTCGGTGATATTGAAAGCAAAGGTCCTCCGCGGGGTCTTAAAATCAAACCAGTCTGTGAAAAATGTCAAATTTAGAGCCAAAGGGTCGACCCGCGGTGTTTCTGGGAAGACGTGGATAAAACCCAGTGGATTTGACACGGGTTTAAAAACGTTCAACAGCCTCACCAAACAGAAAGAGCCCCTCATTCTGGCTCGAGACGGAGTAGCTACCTGGTATGATGGAATAACTTATTATATTATTATTATTATTGTTATTATTATTATTATGATCTTAATTAATGTTTAATAACCTTCATAAAAGCCGTGCATGTGTTGCATCACAGGTACAGCTGTGGACCCACTGTTTACGACCACGCTCACCTGGGCCATGCATGGTAAACACACACACAAATACACACCAAGGTGCAGGTTAAATCTGTGAAATGAGTCAAGTTCTGCCAACTTTTGTTTTCCAGTTCATATGTCAGGTTTGACATCCTGCAGAGGATCCTGTCCAGGCTGTTTGGCATCACTGTCATCCACGCCATGGTCATCACCGACATCGATGACAAGATTATCAGACGGAGCTGGGAGGTAAAATGTCACATATATATATGTTTTTTTTACATATGTCCCATATACTTTTATATACTCGTAATATCCAGTCCCATTAATTTCAGGTACCCAAATGTCACATATCTCCTGTGTCAAACAAACAAACTAAAAATCTCATATTTGGACATTTTCTGTGGGAAGCTGAGTATCTTTAGAGTTTGATGTATGATACGCGCATGCTGTGTGAAAATTGCCATTAAAAAAGGGTAGAAACTAATATTGATAATTTCTGATATTACATTTTAATGTAAATATCGGCCGATAGTGTCAGCCATATCTGGTTGGAATCAATCACTTTAATGGAAATAATGGTTTTTCCTCATCTGACAGGAAAACGTTTCTCCGGCCGTCATCGCCAGAATGTATGAGGAAGAATTTAAGAAGGATATGTTGTCATTAAAGGTGTGTTTAGTGAGAATTACTGTACTTTTTGTCAAGCAAATGTAGGAAAATGTCATGTTTTTACATTCCCTCCTTGTTTTTAGGTGATTCCTCCTGCTGTGTATCTGAGAGTCACTGAGAATGTTCATCATATTGTCGCCTTTATCGAAGGGATCATCAGAAATGGACATGCTTATGCCACAAAAGAAGGTGAATAATGAAAAAACCTGGAGATTGTCAGTGCTGTCATGAGTTCACAGCGCCTAAGGTCACGTGTGTGAATCTGTTGCAGGCGACGTATATTTTGACGTCCAGTCGATTGGCGACAGCTATGGGAAGTTAGTTGGAGCCGTGGGTTCTCAGGGAGAGCCTGGTGAGGGATTTTATCCAAGTTTCAGCACCGCTGTGAGATTCCTGGCATTGAACAAACGTCTCCATGGTTTTCTAGGAAGCTCCAGTAAACGAGACTCCAGGGACTTTGCTCTGTGGAAGCGGTCCAAACCTCAGGAACCTTCCTGGGACTCTCCGTGGGGCAAAGGAAGGCCTGGCTGGCATATCGAATGCTCCACTGCTGCAAGGTATACATTTATTTACATAGCTCTAATCAGTCCCAGTCATCGTCCAGTTTTTAAAAATCCACATTATTTTAATGTGTGATAGATTTGTTCAGGAGAATAATTACAAAGCTACGGAAACCAAATCTGCTCTCAGATTCAACCCTCTATCCTGAGCCGTACAGGGCGCCGGCAAAGTGCCAGATATCAGAACAACCGCTCATTTAGGACCTGGATTTAGGACCTAATTTGCTTGGTATGTTAATAGATGTATGACTGGATATTGGGAGGTCACAAATTCTCCACCTTGATGAAATTAAGTACATCATCACAAAGACAAGAGCTGCATATATAACCTGCATAAATAATGTATGCATAATATATGGAAATGTATCTGTGAGGCTTTTAGATCCGATTGAGCAAAGAAATTAAATTCTTGAAGTTAAAAACACAGAGTAGTTTTTCTGCACTCTTGTGCATCTGTTCTGCATCAATGCTTTCGTAAAGACGGTGTCCATCCCCTCCCAATGTGTCGATTGATAGCACAGAAATGTCAAACTGCTCTTTTGTTTATGTGATTTAGTTTAGTTTGGTTTAGTTTATTGAAGGATCCCCATTAGTTATCGCCATGCTGCAGCTGTTCTTCCTGGGGTCCCGAAATATGTATATAACAAAAAAGCCTGTTACGATCTTAATGTATTGATATATTTCTATAACATAGCTGCACCTGAGCGCTATGGGAGCAGCTCTATTCTGAATATGTAGTTTATTTCTATATTTTCACCGGTGGCATCCGACCACAATAGTCTATTTATGTTAATATTGGTGCTCTCATTGCATAATTCATAATGTTTGAAATTAAAAACTTACATGTGGGGGTGTCTTTCAGCGGCGTGTTCGGGAGTCAGCTGGATATTCACTCCGGTGGGATCGACCTGGCCTTTCCTCACCATGAGAACGAGATCGCTCAGAGTGAAGCGTACCATCGCTGCTCGCAGTGGGGAAACTACTTCCTGCACTCAGGTGAATCCTGAAGGCCTCATAGAGCCCAGCAGGGATGCACAACTTCTGATTTCACATCATTAACAAGTCCACACTCGTGCAGAAGCACCTCTCATTTTCTGTGTTTGAAAAGAAACCAAAACATAAATGAAAATACTCATTTATTTCTATTTATTCACAGTTAAAATGAACCCAATTAAACACATTTAACTTGCTCCTGTGAAAGAGCTGTGAATCTCTAGTGAAACGTTTACATTCTCTGTTAACCCGACTGTTTACATTGTTTCAGGTCACTTACATCTGAAGGGCAGCACAGAGAAAATGTCTAAATCTTTAAAGAACTACATCACCATCAAGGTAAAGCCTATTTATTTAATCAACAAGTTTATGTGCACTTTTACTAATCTACACATTCAGCTGAACTTCTTGTGAGATAACAGTCATAGATTGTTGCAGTTTCCAGCTCAGCTGACATCGTCTCATTGGTCTTTTTAATCTGGAGAGAAAACAGATTTAGGATCAAATGTGTGAGAATTTTCATGAAAAACACCAGATAAGCAGTTAAAATGCAAATATATTAACACACAGAAAAAAATCTGTAAAAATTGCACAAATGTTCACGATTTGCACGTTTTTAACTTAAACCTTGCAGATGGGATAATTTATACTATATATATATATATATATATATATATATATATACATATGTGTGTGTACATGATTTCTTAAAATTATTTAAAAGAAATTATAAATATATATCACTATTGAATTTCCCCCTGGAATGAATTAAGTATTTTTCATTTATACATTGATTTTCAGGTTCAAATAATTGTGCGAGCATTTCCTAACGGATCAGATTACTTTTGTGCTCAGACAAATTTGTGTGTTTTTAAGTGAAAGTGCACACCAACAAGCTGATCAGTTTGCATCTGGTGATAGGTGCACACATATTACAGACAAATTATGACATCAGTGAGGGCGAAGGTAACTTTTTGTTTGTAAAAAATGTTCTTGCAGTCTGTAATTTGTGTATGCGTTGTTATTTTATGAGTTCAAATAATTTTTTATGTTGATTAGAAAAACAGCTAAATTAAAGACCTAAAACATATTAATCTGACTAATCAGTGTAAGAATAAATGATAAATCTGATTAAAGAGAAGTTGGTTTTAGCCTCCAGCTGATCTGATTGGTTGAAGTTCGTCTGTGACCTGATTGGCACAAGCTCAGCCAATCACACGCCCCGTATTTATTAGTTACCTGTTCCATATAAACTTGTCGTGCTGCATCTATGTGTTTTTCCTCCTGCAGGATTTCCTCCAGTCTTACTCCGCTGCAGAATTCCGGATGTTTTGTCTTCTGACTAAATACCGATCAGGTTGGTTAAATAAAGTTTTCCTCTCCTGTCTGATCCCGTCTGATCCGGGTCTTCCTCCCCGTCCCTGCAGCCGTGGATTACAGCGCCGGCAGCATGGCGGAGGCCCGCTCCTCTCTGGAAACGCTGCGTACCTTCGTGCACGCGGCTCAGGCCTACATGGCGGGCCGGCTGCAGTGTTCGCCCGTGCAGGAGGACGTCCTGTGGGAAAGGTAGCGACGTTCCCGTTTCCTTCCCGTTTCCTCCAGCCGGACTTCTCACACGTTTCCCTGCATCTCCAGGCTGGCCGAGGCCAAGTCCAGCGTGATGAGAGCTCTGGCGGACGACTTCGACACGCCGCGAGCCGTCGCCGCTCTGATGGACCTGGTTTACCACGGGAACTGCCAGCTCCAGCCGGTTTCCACGGTAACTATGATGCAAGGATTTCGTTGACGCAGCCGGGAAACATCCGGGACGAGCAGGAGTGATGTTGTTGTGTCTGTGTCGAGCCTGAGGCGGCGGAGCGGAGCCCCGCGGTGTTGGGAGCGATGCTGAGCTACATCAGAGACGTGATGGAGGCGTTCGGAGTCGACCTGCTGCTCGCTCAGGTCAGGATCGCCGCTGTTAGTCTCCGATGCCTCCTCATCATCATCATCGCAGGTTCTTAGTTCCCGTGCGTCTCGGTGCAGGAGGCGGACGCTCTGAGCGGCCCGGGGAATCTGCACGCCGTCGTGGATCAGCTGACCCGGTTCCGGAGCGAGGTGCGGGCGTTCGCGCTGGCCCGTCAGGACGGAGCGGGACTCCAGCCGGACCGGCTTCCTCTGCTCAGAGCCTGCGACTCGCTCCGGGCGGACCTGGCCCCGCTCGGCGTGCTGATTAAGGTACGACGGCGGGCTGCGCTGTCCGAGCGGAGAACGGGTTCGGACTGATCGGGTCTCCCTCTGATTGCAGGACCGAGGAGCTTCGTCCACGTGGGAGATTAAAGCGCCGCAGAGGGACAAAGACCGGGACGCGTGAAGCTCCGCGTCTCGGCTAGACTTTTTAAATTTCCTAAATCACGACATGCAATAAAGTTATTTTCATCCTCATTTGTGGGATTTTATGGTTTTATTCAGTATTTTTTCTGAAATTAAAAAGCAGTCCAGTGTAAAGTTGGGTGGTCAGGCGGCGCTGCGGCTCTCGGGCGTGAGGTTGATCAGAGAGTTGCTGGCCTGGGCCAGCTCCGTGATGGAAACCCGGCCTCTCTGCCGGATGAACCGCGCCACAGACTCCAGTTCGTCCGGAGTGATGGAGATGAACTTCCCTCTGTCGTCGATCACACCTGCAGCAGGACATAAAGTCGGATCAGAGTTCCTCCTACCCACATGGAAAACTTGCAGTGAACCCATCATGTTTAACGATTTAAGCTTTGCACGTCTTAAAACACAACATATCCAGAAAATATGAGGATTTCTTTTAAATCATGGAAATAAACCTGCTTTATTCTTCGTTACGTTATTTGGATGTGAAATGTTGAAAGTGTTTAAAGTATTGCCACTGTTATAGAGGCAACCAAAATAATTATTTTTAATAAATTATTTGCTTGATTACTTTCAAAGCTGCGTCTAAGTGACAAAGACATGTTAAACTCTGCAAGGTTAGCAACATTTAACTATTTTTGGTGAAAATAAGTTTTCTTTTAGCTAATGAAACGATTCCTCAGAGCTCATATAAAGGAATGAAGCTAATCGGCACCTTTTGTTATTAAAAGAGGATTGCATGTGAACAGAGATCAGTTTGAATCAACAATCGATACAGAACTGAATCGTGAGCTGTGAGATTCACATCCCTACTATTATATTATTAACAGGGATTCTTGTCCAAAGGAAAAGAAAAATACCAGGACAGGTTTTTCTCTTAGTGTCCCTGTAAAGAGTGAAAACATTGACATTTAGCAAAGAGAATAAAAAACAGAATATGTGTTTTATTTCAGCCGGGGATCCCTCTGCTTTCACACACAACAGATAAAATCATTTCTCTCTTAGGAAACCAGAGCTTCTTATCGGCCCTGGTTTAAAAACCACACAACCAGCCTAATTTCCATTTCCACAAACAAAACGTTTACAAAAATTCTTGCTCTGCAAAGTAATTTGGTCCAGATCTGAAAGTCTTAAACGTTGCAGTTTTTTAGCAGGACCTGGGGGGTAAAATCCAGGAAGGAGGTCTAACAGCCTGAGCTCAAGGCTGCTGCATTTTAACCTGCCGTATTGTTCCAAAACCTCATCTATGAAGAAACTTTCACAGCCCGGTTTGTCGAGCCACAGTGTTCACGTCCTGCAGACCTATGAAAGCATCACCCACTGAGCCCCGAAATAACAATATGACCAAAAAAGCATCCGACGCTGCAGCCGGGAGGAGTCAGGGCGTACGGAGGTTATAAGCTGCTCTGTTATCTGGCCTCAATAGTGACAATATTTCTTATATAACCAGATGTAACC
>JAVQJG010113057.1:0-34336 GCA_036024015.1 Craterocephalus amniculus | reverse complement strand
GAGCTGCTTTATCGCTTCCAGGACGACTCTCGTACCATCATCAGTCGTTAGGTCTCTCACTTTGGTTGACGGTTGGCTTTTCAGTGGTGAAACCGGTCCTTCCTCTTGAGACCCTCAGAAGAAGTGTCCATCTTAGCCGAGTAGTTGTGGTGAGCAGTGGCTGAGTTCCCACGGGCCGAGTTATTTGGTTTCATTCCTCAGTTTTTTATCCGTGTTGTGCCTCAAGGTCGTGTGAAGCTTTGAAAATCAAATTAAGTTAGTTGGATGGCGAAGTTACAAAAAAAGGTTGGGACAATTGGAGAGCGCTCAGCAGTAACGAACCCCTTCTCTTAGCTTAAGAGTCTCTCAGTTCCTTAGTAAAAGTTCCTCTCAGCTCCTTTGTGAATGAGTTTTAAGACGGAGCTCTTAACTAAAAACTTTTAGTGGTCCTCCTAGTGGTGAGATAAGATTCTTTGTGAATACGGGCCCAGCTTTTTAGTTAAGTAAATCATGCTTCTTTGTTTTATTGAAAGGATTCTATCTCCATGTTTGATGTATTAATTAACTTGTAATGTTCTTGTAAACCTGAAATTGTAACTTCTTTTCTATAAAGGTTTTTATTTTGCTACTGATGAGTTAAGGTTGTCTGTTTTAAAGCTTTGTAACATTGATTGAATGTATGTTTTATGTTTGTATATTGTTTATTGTTTTTATGTTGACCCCAGGAAGATTAGCAGCCACTGCAGTGTAAGCTAATGGGGATCTGAATAATGAAAAATAAAAAAAAATAAAAAATATCTTATAATGATCACATATTTACACAACATAAATTACACTTGTTAGAAATACAACTTTGATAAAAGAAGTAAATTATTCTTCCATTTAAAATCTCTAATATGCAAATATCCTAAATAAATAAAAAGATCCCTCCCTCTTTGCTACAGATAATTGCATTTGAATGAATGATGAAATATATTTTTAGTGCCATCCATCCATCTTCTGAACCGCTTAATCCAAGTGGGTCGCGGGTGTGCTGGAGCCCATCCCAGCTGTCAACGGGCGAGAGGCGGGGTACACCCCGGACAGGTCGCCAGTCCGTCGCAGGGCCAACATGAAGAGACAGACAACCACTCACACTCAAACCTAGGGAGAATTTTAAAGTGCCCAATTAACCTCACATGCATGTCTTTGGACGGTGGGAGGAAGTCGGAGTACCCGGTGAGAACCCACGCATACACGGGGAGAACATGCAAACTCCACACAGGAAGGCCGGAATCCTGACCAACTTGGGACTCGAACCCACGGCCTTCTAACTGTGAGGCCGCAGTGCTAACCACTACACCACCGTGCAGCCCACCCACAATCCACTAAAGCATGATATGCAATGCCAGTAAGGGCAGAAAATAGACTGAGATACATGTAGATAAAGATATTCAGTGTAAAATATGTCTAACATTAGTCCAACATTAGTTTGTTTAAACTAAACCATTCACGTTTCTCCCTTAAACCACGATGGAAATAAGTTTCCCTGAAGAATGATTGAACTCGTATCAGATGTTCTGTTCTGACCCATTTACCAGGTTCCTGTTGAAAACAAACCTTTAGTGGATTCCTGGATCAGGTTTAAGAAATATGTTTTGTGCCGTTCATCCTATTATCAAAAAAGTCCAACGTGGTAAGTGAATGTTTGCTAGACGTAAAGGGAACATATGCAAAATCCACTTTTTTAAGTCCTTAAATACCTGTTTTTGTCTTTTTCGAGCGTTCAGGAGTGCAGGAAAATATGGTCATGTTATTTCTGAAAAACATCGTTAGAGGCTAAGGGGGCGGAGTCAAAGCGAGAAAAAAACGCTCTGTAACCGGGAAGGGTGAAATGTCTGTTCAGATTTAAAGAGACAGCATCAAATCGAGCTGCTGTCATTGACTTTAAAGAAACATCTCAGAACAGGGTTAAGAAGGGGTGTGTGGAGCTATACTAACAACGATTTCAGAACAAAGGATTGCCGTTTTACTTATAGAAACCATAAATTAGTGATTTACATGTGAAAAGGAAGGATTTAAAAGCATATGTACACTTTAACTTTCTCATTCCCAGCTTCGTATAACTAGGAGTCTCGACTCGGAAAGCTGTGGCATATGGTGAGGGAGAGACACGGCTCATAACGGGAGGGAAAAGCGTTAGCATCCCAACAACAGAAATTATTTTTTTAATCAACTTGTGTTCTTTTTTCAGTTGATTATTGGCAAGAGGACTTTGCAACAGGGAGAAAAATAAACATGTAAAAGCAACCACCTGCTGGTAATGAAAAGGCTGGAATGAAACGCATTCTGCTGATTCGCTGATGTTTTGTTCCATTATTGCCTTGCATCCAAATTGTTTCTCACTTCCTGTTTATCTTTCTGCGCGATCTTCGACCACCTGCTGCCCTCCATCACCCCTTTCTCTGTATTTTTAGAATGTTTCTCCAAACAATCCTCCTTTCATTTTCCTCCAGTACTCAAGTTTCTTCTTCCACGTGTTTGTGGACTTTATTTTCATTTCCTATTTGCAGTTTCTTAGTTTTCTATAGTAGTCTGTAGTCAGACAGGATGATTTATTTAAAAACCAGTTGTTTGATCATCTTTTTGCTGTTTATTTAGGTGATGAGACGGAAAATTATGGAGTCGCTGTTAGGGTTATAATTTCTATAGAAAGCTTCATAAGTGCAGCTTTCAGTAAAGAAGTCACACACACACACACACACACATCACAGCAGGGTTTCCTTTTATCAGGTGTTGAGATATTTGTTCCAGTTTGTGATTCAGTTTGTCTTGTAAACGGGGATCTTCACACTCTAAAGTTTCTCTGCTGCTTCAACTCATTTCTGCTTCCGGTTCCATCTCACGCTCCATGTAAACACAGAACCGCATCTTTATTTTAAAACACACATTCAGGGCTTTGTGTCTTTTCTTTGGTCCGTGCGTATGATGTAGTTCTGTACTGTAGCTTATTGGTTATTAGTCACCATCAGGCTGCTCTCCCTGGTCCCCTGTGCCTGTGCTGTTCCCATGGATGCTCTTATCCATGCAGTCTTATGTCCTATATCAGCCTTATATGCCTTATACCTTATGCCTTATATCTATATGAGTGTCTGTGATTTATTTATTTTTTGGTTATTTTCTCAGTTCTATCTGCAGGTGCTCCTGATGATTGTCGATGAATGTTTGCTCATGGACATAGGGAGCTTTCTGCTTCCTCACAGGTGAGGCAGCTGGTTGTCACCTTGTTTCTGTTTGAGGTTGGTTGAAATAAAGTACACATGCATTTCATCAGTTAAGTTACAAAAATGAATGCACTTATTCAGGATATTCTAATTTTCAGAGTAGTACCTATAACTTAACTTAAAAGATTAAATGTACACATATACACAAATAGTATGCAAATCAAAATATCCCCACTTCTATTTGTTTGTATTTTGTCGATAAGGATTTGCAGCTTCAGAAAACCTCAAATGAAAAACCCCAGAAAATATTTCTTGAACTCAATAAAAAATGGGTTTTAAAGGGATAGTTGGGAATTTTTTTTCATGAAGCTGTATGATTTCCCCACCAGTACTGGAAGTGGATCAACACTGACCAGGTACCGACCTCGTCAGTTTTTTCTGTATGAAAGAAATAGTTCCAGCTCGTATCTGGGGTCACATAAGTTTATATTTCATATTTCCTCACGAACCTCCCCTACAGTCATGTTTCCACACATCTTTTCTTTCATTCAGTTTGTCCTCAGCTTCCCGAGTTTCATTTTCTTCTATATTCCCTGAGTTGCTTTGGTTGACGTAAAGGGGTTGCTATGCAACCGCGGGATGCGCATTGAAGTTGTTAACTCAGAACTGCCAGCCTTTGTGCAAATCATCCTGTCAGTCGCACCAAACGGAGTCGGTCTCAGTGGGCTTGTGGTGCAGACCAGAATGTATGTGAACTTTCTTTGCTTTAGGTCGAGTGACAGGTTGACAGAAAAAGGTTATAAAACACAAACTGTTCCAGTTAAAGTGTACATTAATGCTTATTCTAGCTGTATTCATTCAATGAGCATGGGGGCCGGGGTGGGGGTGGTATTGCAGCGATTACAGCTCACTGCACATTTTTTAAACATTGCGATAAACTTTCCCATCAGCCCTGAACTGTGGAAGCTCGTCATTAGAAAAAGCAGTGCTGGATAAATGTTTGTTCTCCCTCCCTGAAGTCTCCGGACGAGCCCGACCCTTTTCACATCTCCGCATGTTTTCCACCATCGTACCAACGGACGCTCACGCTTGGGGGACGCTCCTGACAAGTGAAAAGCTAAACTTCACGGTCGAGCAGCGGGGTGGACATAAATACCGAGTACAGTTACAATCGCTTGAATGCAAATAAATGTTGAGGCCAAAGTCAGCCTCCGTGTTTGGAGCCGAGGTTATCTCTGCCATCATTTCAGCATGATGGTATCTGCTGCTGTCAGACGGAGTGATTGCTGTGATTCATGGGCTGATGAATGAAAATGGCGCGTAATCAATCTTGGTGAATAACCATATTTATGTACGATCATTCATTACTTTGATTCAAATAAATATATTGGTTAATTACTTTAGAGTTCTGTTGTACTGATTAAGGTTTGAGACATTTTCAGATTTTCAGCTCAGCTGTGAAAAGCTTTCTCTTCATTTTCTTTCATCATCTAAAGGATCTTTTTTTTAAAAAAAAAAAGTCCACAGTTTCTCAAACATAAAACCAGACTAAGTTTTCAATCTTTTCTTTTTTTTCTTGTTTAAAAGATGTTTTTGCAGATTTTCTTGAAGACATTCTCATCTCTTTTGTCTCGTCTCTGTTCCTTTCTTATTATTAGGGACAGAGTATTATTAGAGTATTAGGATCACATTAAAAGAAGTTTTTCACAGACCTCAAGAATAGATTTATTATTTCAAAAGAGGAAAGTTAAAATGAATAGGACAGATTAACAAAACGGGCTGAAGTGATGTCTACAGACCATGGCTGTTTCCAAAATGGCAACCCTCACAGTTGCATTCTCTATACTTTGCAGATTTTGTTAAGAGCCTTGCAGCAACATTCTGTAAAGCATGCAGAAAATCCAGTGTTTTGTTTTTTTGACAAACTGTGAATATCTAGATATCATTAATTAAACGCAGGTATGATCCTTTCGATCATGAAGACACCATGACTCAGCTTTACGGTGTGTTTGTTAGTGATAAAAACAAGAGTGAACCTGTGATTTCACACAAAATACTTGCCTTTGTAGTTTACAGCAAGTATGTGCACAGACTAGAAAGAGCGCTTGTGGGTACACAGCAAGTATATCCCAGCCCTAAAAAGTGAGAGTTTAACAATTAAACCGAGAGTTCGAGGAAACTGTTTGATTTCCTCGTATCAAATTGTTTGAAATTGAAGAGAATAGCAAACTATCCAGTATCTGACAGAATCCAAGTATCTGGGCACAATATCTGGTTTAAAAGAAATGTTTAAATGTTACAGTGGAGTGTAAGGGCCACACAGACAAACAAAAACCAACAGTGGAAGATATTTTCTACCTTCCTCACCAGAGAATCTCGACTTTATTCAAATTTCAATTTTATTCTTTATATATATTATATAGAATATAATAGAAAGAATATATAAATTATTGATATCTTATTGTTTTTGTTCCTTCTTGTCACACAGGGATGTTTTTTTTTTTTTAAACTGCATGAACTTGATCGGATTATTCATTCTCAATATTTGAGCGTTATATTTGAAATTTTGACTTTATTCTCAATTTTCAATTTACTCTCAAAACTTTGACTTCATTCCTGAATTTCAAATTTCAATTTTATTCTCAGAATTTCAACTTTATTTTTTGGTGTGGAAGTAAAAAATATGTCCCACTGTGTTATTTCCCCTCAGTTTGGATAAAACAACTCCGCTGTAGAACGTTGTCGGATCAGCAGTGATGAGCTAAAAGAGCACTGCTGATGAGACTCATCACAGTAACTGAAATTAAATAACAATACATGTGAAACTGCGATCTAAGAAGAAACATCTGAGCTTCTACTGTATCACACTGGGTTATATTAATCACCACTAAATAAGGTGCACCTCCATGATGGAATGAGATGCTTTCAAAGGCTTCCTTTTGCGACCGGCCGGATCCATTTGGATTTTTCTCTGCAGGGATTTTGCCTTCCTCATCTCCTTCCTGCCTCTGCAAAACCAGGAGAAATCAGTCATGCCGGCGCTGAGTCCCGGCTGTAATGAGATTTGAGGGACATCAAAGTCCTTTTCCTTTTTTAAGGAGAAAAAATAGATCAAGTGAAAAATAGGTCTGAGATGCAAATGCCCCACTGAGATGATGAAGACGAGTCAGCTTCCTCAGGAGCGCCACAAAGACCTGAGAAGGGTGTCGAGACGCTCTAGAAAATGAGTTTGTGGATGATTGAGATGAGGTGTTTGTCTCAATGAAGCGCTGACGAGAGCTCCAGCAGAGAAAGCGTCACTCGGAGCAAAAACGGGGAAAACAGACTGTTGGTTGGGGGGAGAAGTCTAACTCTGAGCTTTTGTTAAGTTTAGTCCAACTCCTGTTGCCTCAGTAACAGCTGTATCACCAGAGCATAGTATTAAAGTGCAATATGCAAAATTTGGGCTGCGTTTCTGGTCTTTTAACTGCATTTTCTGACCTCTATAGTCTTGGAGTAGAACTTTTCATTTACGGAACAACTCAGAGTGCAGTAACCGTAAAAGCATTACAGCAGGAAATATTAAACGGGAGAATTTTCTAAAAAGAATAAAGGATATTAAACAGAAACTTAACATACAGTGAGGCACATATGACCTAAACAGACAGGAAATACATCATCATCATCATCACTGATGAAAATGGGATGGTTCCAGCTGATTCTGAACGTCTGAATGTGGAGCTGATCATCAGACCAGCAGCGTTTTTCCATCTTCTTTTGTCCAGTTCTGGTGAATTCTAACGGTACTGGTGTTGATGGTTTGTGCTGCTTCTGCTTTGAAACTGAACCGCTCCCACACGCTGCCCTACTGTAAAACCATGAGATCTTCCGGGGAAAAAAGGGGAATAATTTATCTCTTTAAAGCAACTTTTTCAGTTTGCATTTGCAGAGGAAACAGTTTACAGCTCCTGGACTCAATTTTTAGATTGACTGGTTTAAAGAAAACCAGGACTGGCTCCACAGTGAAATTTCATTTTATACCGACTCTACATGTTCTGGTAAACATATATCCAGATAAAACCAAATATCTTCTCTTTGCTGTTACTCTTTTGTTACCTAATGGGCTATAAAACCACCTTATTATACTGAGACCACTGCAGCACCATGCTGCTGATATTAAATGAGACTCTGTCTGTGGAGTAATCAGAGCTGTAATTCCTAGTGGGCTAAACATGATTTGTATTGCCTGAGCATTCACTCCTGGCTTGTGAAGCTGTAACTCCAGCGTACTTGTACACATGCTTTACAACAAAAGACTTAATTTATCTCACATTTATGAATTTGGCCGTTTTTACGATGTCCCTGGAGCTTTTCGTTGGCAGTCCGCAGCTTGCACAGTTCCATATTTATGATTCTTTTTATTAAACATTTGATGTGTTTAAATGGCATCTTTTGTGTGAACCACAATACATCGTAAAGTGAAATGTGATTTCTGGAGAAATATTGTCATAATGACCATGTGGGCTCCCTCTCCATGCACAACTGGTGGAGTAAAGAAAAATCCCACAATTTCCAGCCAGAATCAAAAATAGAAATTGTGCTCTGGGCTAGGGGCGGGGGGCCGAAATGTTAATCTCTCGAGGGGGGATAAATTAAGTTTCATTAAGAAATTTAACTAATAAATAAATACTAATCAAATTCGCTTAAATCAACATCATCAATATTGTCCGTGTAATACTTTATCTACAAACCTTTCATGAAAAAAGTACTGGAAAACGTTTTTTTTTCTGGTTTCGTTTTGGTTTTTTTTGCATATTTTCAGTCAAAGATTTTTTTTAAATCAAAGGTTAATATAATGGTTGATTATATAGTGATAATAGTTAAAATGATCCAAACTTAGTGACAGGGTAATAAATACTTTTGGTATTATAAAGCCAAATCAAGTGGAAGAGATGACTTAGATGTTTATTATCATACATGTTTAAGATTCATTCTAGTTCATTTTAGTATAAAACAGGCAGTTAAAGGGTCAAATCAACATTTTCTGTGTGGTCGATGTGCACAGAGTGGGAGAGGTCGGAGATCTTTTCCATCTGGTTTTGATATGAAATCAGGTTTTCGTGTTATGCTGCTGGTTCCTCAGCCTTCCTCCCTCTGATCAGCACGTTGACAACCAAGTGAAGCAGCGAAACAGGCAAAGATTCCTTCATGATGAAGCGGACCCAGTTTTCAGCAAGCTGCTCTGAAATGACTTCATCTGTATGTTTTTAAAAACCACATTTGTCATCTAATTTTCTCTTGAGTTGGTCCAAAAGGCCATTTTTTGCTTGATTTTTTTTTTCCTTTCCACTCATGATTTCCCTGCACAGTCACTTAAATTTCAATAATGTGTATAGCGGCACACAGGTTTGCACCCCTCTGTGTGGGTAATGGCTCATTCACTAACAGCAGTTTGAATGAAGCTTCACTTTCCGTTATTACAAATTGAGCGTATTAAGGTGCATTAAAGAATTTTTGGGGCAATTATGGACTCGAGTGTTGGAACCTAGCTTGAGAACTAGATCGCAAAGTGGTTTTTTTATTGAAATTTTGAGGGGGAAAAAAAGGTTTTTTTGGAGAAAATTGCTTGGAAAGCCAGTTGGAGTTAAATAAATTTGCTTCCTTTATGAACTGAGGAACTCAGGAAACTGCCTATTCTGTGGAAAGAAGTTTTTTCTTTAGCAGAGAAGTGTGCAAAGAATCAGATTTTTACCCAACACTTTCCTGTGAAGTCTACATGGTTCACTAAGCAATGAAGAGATAAATGAAAAAAGTAGAAAAAATTGATTTGAGTATCATTTGGAGACAGAAAACTGTAACGGTTCATTTTCTCTCCCTTTGCCCCATTTCCACCCACAGTTCACACATCTGCAGGATTGCGGTGACTCAGAATGGTTTGCAGGAGTGAAAGTGAGAGGTTATCAGGCCTCCGATTGACTGGGCTCCCACTGGCTGCACAATTGGTTGCATGAGTTGATGATGCACACAGTGCAGGTAGTTTTCCACACGTAACGGGGCGCAGCAACAGGAGCTGTTTAGAGAGCCAGTGAGCTAACATTGCAGCTCACAGCGGCTGCTTCTGAAGAGTGTTCAGAAACGACAGGAAATGGTTTATTTGCGATCTTTTACATTTTAAATGAATTACCATTGACAAATGTTCATTTCTACGCCTGTATCCTTAAACAAGTGCAATGTGATGGTTCAGTCAGGTTTACTTTCACAGGTTTTTAATGAGATAAAAAATTTGCTCCAACTAATGGTTGAACAGTAGAGCAAAAGTTTTGTTTTGATGTTTTTGGGCAGGTATATTTAACAAAGCGTTTTCAGACAAAAACAAAAACCTGAAGCACACATTTACATAATTTTTGCAACAAATTTTATCTGTTGGAGAATCTACAGAGTTTTAGTAAGGTGATTCATTGAGTTTAAAACATTTTGAGAAACTTCTTAAAAGAATAAATAACAAATATATGGCATTATTTTATGCAAATCGTTGCCTATGTCCTGTCAATGTTTTAATTTGAAGCAGTTTTTTCACTAAAGGCTGTGTTTGTATTTTATCTATACTTGGGTAAAATGTTTTTTTCCCATATTAACGTAAAAGTTATACAGTCGAGGGTTAAATTAGGAACAAGCAGGAAGCTTTTCTTTTCTGTTTTCTTTTCTCTCTATTATTTACTATATTTAGCGAGTTTAAATCCCCTGTAGTGACTTTTCTTTTAAAAAATTGACTAGCAACAAATATATCAACGTTTTTCTGGTGTTATTGCAGACTTTTGGAGACTAACGTAGTGTGTATTACTTCTTTATGGTCAGGAGGTGCTACGTAGGCCCCCCTGTCCGCAAGCATTCACCAGATGTATCGCTCAGCATCAGTCATAGCTGCAGATGTTCATCTCTGCCATGATGATTATGTCATTTAGTGACGTTTCGTTGTATGAGTCATCAGTGTGGTATTTGATCAAACAAATGTCTCGGATTCTTTCATTAACAGTAAGTTTCTGATATTAGCAGGTTATGTACTGTATTCCCATACATGCAGTGGAGGACCAGCCATCAGGCATGTGGGGCATTTTCCTGGTGGTCTGAAGCACAACCTGTGCAATTAATAGGCTACAGGTCCAACTGGCTAAAAAAACTTGGATTGGATCTTTATTGATGTTGTCATGGGCCAGGTTGAAATAGAAGAGGAGAGTCAGTGAAGTGTGTCGGCATGAGAGAGGAGTCAGTTAGAGAGATGGGAGCAGGAAACCTTATGTTACAGAATATCCTGGATAAGCACCTATAATAAAATGGCAGAAACCCCAGAGGTGCAGAGTTTTCACCTGTGGAGATGGAACTAGTCAGAAATATGTGGTGGGCCAGGTTAGGTCAACATGTCAGGGGGGACTTTTTTTCATTTCATGTATGGTTAGGGTTAGGATTAGGTGATTAACACCAACCCTGACCCTTTGTAGGTAATTGGAAACTTTCGACTGTTTTGGTTGTTTTTTTTTCACTCAACTTTTGGCCACCGTTTCGTTGTGTTGCCCCGTCTGGGATGGAATTGTACATTAAAGTGTTTCTCTTTAGGAACTGAAATTCCTATTTCAGTTTTATTCAAAGGTCAACATGTTTGGTAGCATTTTGGTTCATCACAGGAAAAAAAAAGTCCTCTCCCGAAAACTGCTAGCAAAAATTGTATTTTATTTTTAATCTTTTTTGATACAACTAAAGGAATGAAGGCAAATTTAGCATCTTTCTGACAAACTGTTCATCATAAAGACCAAAGAAAGAACCAAGTTTGAATTTTAAACAAAATGTAGAAAGAAATGAAGTTTGTTGGATGACTCAATGCCTGTAAATTATTTCTATTTTAAGAGAAACTGTACAAGATCTTTTATTCATTCAATTTCTGCACCGATTATTCCAGATTGGAGTCACGGGAAAGCTGGAGCCTGTCCCAGCAATTACCAGAGGACGGCACATTTACTTCACTCAGTAGAGGTCTTTATCACGGACTAGATTAGGTAAAAGTGCAATTAAGACAGAGGACAAGCTGCAGACGGATTGATCCATTATTCAGAGCCGAGCTTCTCTGGTATCCAGCTCCAGCAGCCATTTGTTAGATTAACTCTCACTCTAGTTTGGATGTGGACAAAGGAAAGTTCATGAAGAAAACAGGTTAATTGGAAAGTGTTGTATCTCCGTCTGTTTGGAGATTTGTGGAAAATGAAGGATGCCGCTCAGGTTCCTTGTTCTTATTCAGAAAGCTTCAGAAAGCTCATTTTTCATTGAAGCCTTTCAATGGGAGGATCACCTGGCAAATGTTACAGGTGCTGCCTGCCATTAAAGCACTTGGAGCCAACAAAGAGACACACAATCAGGGAAAATACGAGTGCAGAGGAGAAAAGGAAATTAGAGCAGAGGCATGACTAATATTCACTCTGTGCCTCTTGTTTTAAGCTTTTGCCCTCTCAAGTGTGAAAATTACTGGCCTGAATGAAGGATTTGTGATTCGACAACCTTTCGCTCATTGGCTTCAGAGGCCTGTCTGTTATGGATTTATTCATGGATTTTTTTTGCTTGGTTATTTTGTGGTTAAGTTGCAATGATTCAACACTTGAATAGGTGGAAAGGAGCGCCTGTAATTGGGCTGTTTCCCAGGGATTGTACTTATGGACAGAACTGATATTTACATTTGGTTGTTCCATTATTTCTTATTTCTAAGAAAATGTTTCCATCTGTCAACCCAGGGATATCTATGTAGACTAACAACATACTGTAACATGCTGTTGGAGTTATTTTCTCTGTTTAAATCTACAAAATTAGTGATTTAAATTAAAAAACACTCCTCATACTAAACACACTTTATATTGAACTAATAAGTGTGAACATTTTCAAATAATTTTTTTCTTGAATATAGATGGTTTTATGTGTAAATGGAAATGTTACAGAAAGTTAATAAATTTGAAGTGATGGAGGGAAAAAATGTGGTTTAGGTTCAGGAAAATCAATGCAGCCTTAGTGTATTGCACATTTTCTGACCTGCACTGAATCAGTGAGTTTTGATTCAGTTCTTGTTAGATTTCAGCGTCAAGTCTTGTGTTGTAATTTCCTGTTTGTTTTCAGGTGGGAAACAACCCGAGGAAGACTTGATCTTCTGTGTTGATCTTTATTCCTTGTCTTAAAGATTTCATAATCTGGTTATGTTGCAGTTCTGTTTCCTGTTTTGTTTCCTCTTTATGTATTCTGTACTTCATGCACCTTTTCCAGAAAAGGAACTTTTTAGTCTCCAAGACTAAAAAGAAATCCTGTGTTAACTTACTCTGAGATGCTCTACTGTGAGATTTCCCTTCCAGGACAGCTGCTGTGAGTTATCTTTGCCCAGAGTTAGAAAAAATGTCATTTTTCTAATCATCAAAACAAGGAAATATTGCACACTGTATCTACTGTGATGATCAAATGGGTTTAGTTTGAAAAGGAAAACAAGCCACCTTT
Organism: Craterocephalus amniculus; assembly: GCA_036024015.1. Lineage (NCBI taxonomy): Eukaryota > Metazoa > Chordata > Actinopteri > Atheriniformes > Atherinidae > Craterocephalus > Craterocephalus amniculus. The sequence goes on along the minus strand of JAVQJG010113057.1, from coordinate 21,656 downwards.
ACCCAGACAGTGATTGATGAGGCTGATTTCCATTCAATGCACATCGCAGTAGCGCCTGCTGGCATCAGTAACACAGCTGATTGACTCAGAGACATGATTTTGATGATTTGGAAAGTTTCAGCTGGAAGCAGTTCACAATTCCAGTCCCTCGAAAGGACATGAACCCCAGCCTACTGGGAGAAAGTCCCATATTAGCGACACTTACCACCAGCATCCTCCCACCTTTAGCTGATCGTGCTACAGGATTGGTTGGTCTGTTGGCAGAGGTTTTTTAAGAATTTTTTCCCTTCTCTTTTGATTTTTTTCTGTTAATATCAGTTGATCCTTTGCAATAAAACCGGCAACCTGTCCAGGATGTAACAGGTTGTAAACAGGAGGTAGTCCTGTTTAGTAGCTGCTGATAGCATCCCCCTTGCGACCCTGATTGGAATAAGAGGGTTTAAAACGTGTGGACAGGTGGATTTATTTAATAATACCATCCCCCAAAAAACTAAATAAAACTGAGTAATCACGCTTTGTCTTTCAGCTTTACAGCCTGTATTTCAAAATGTATAAATTCTATACTTTTGGTCAACCACACATTGACCAAAAGTCTTTTTTTTTTTGTCTAATCTTTTACTGACCTGTGTCATTATAAGAATAGCGATAAAAATAATAACAGATGCATCTGAAGCTATTAAAATCAGGACACCAGTGTTTATATGGGATCAGTGTAAGGGTTAATCCAGTCTGTGACCATCCAGATTGTTTGTTTTAACTGAGTGTTAATCTTGACACAAATGGAGAGAAAGCTTATTCAAAGCCTCAAATGGAACAACTGGAAAACAATTTCTAAAACATGGAAAGGATTAAAGCTCTTAGTGTTCTATAAACAAATGTCAAGGCTGCAAATCATTAAATCACTTCATTAGTCTGGGTGAGTGTATGTGGTCATGTTTGTTCCTCAATGTTTTGGCTGGATTTTGACACGATAAAAAAAGCCCCGATTAATAAGGCAAGATATTATTTGGAACGGTTCTTTTAAGGCTAGTAAACTGTTTTTGTCAGAACGTCAATAGGCAATCAGAAAACAAACACAGACTCATAAAACTGGAGAAAACACAGAAAAAGGCAAGTTTACAGTTTATTATTATTTATGCTGCAGGTCTGAGCTGGAAAACGGCTTATTTGAAATAAAATGTAAGAAATTATTTGGAGCTTTTTGCAGGAAGCTGCACAGATATGTGACTGTACCAATGCTCCCTCTAGACCAATTCTTGGTTTTGTGCGTCGACTAATATTGGTAAATTGTAAACCCAAATCCAAGCCCCAAAGGTCCCAGCTGCCCGTCCATATTTTTCTCCAGTCTGCTTTGGGAATATCTGCACGGAGAAGGGCTATTATCCATCTGTCTGTCCTGCTCTCGTGTCCATCCATCCATTCTCCAGGCCAGATGTCCTCCTGCTTTACACACCAGTTTACCCACACAAGTACATTTGGTCAAGTTTTTTTCCTTGAAGGAGCGCATAATATTCAGATGGATAGAAGTTTAGGATTTAATAATAATTAAGTTTTACTTTTTCGTCGCTTTTTAATCATAAAACAAGAGTTTGGACTTTTGAAACATTACCGCAGCGAGGTGCTAAAGAACTATTTCAGGATTAGTAAAAAGGTCCAGTTTACTAGTTATAATAGGTAAAAAGATTATTTGTAGATCACATTGTCTAAAGGTGAAGACACAAGAGTCAGAAGATTTTATCCAACGAAAATGTAGTATGATTGTTGATTTTAAAAGATTTCTGTCATTTGTTGTGTGAGTGCAGGCTACACAAACAAGCATTATTTCCATTTGTTTTCTGAGCTTGTCAGAAAGCAGCAACTTTGGGATAATTATTTTCATTTTTAATATTTTTTTTTTTGTATTAAATCTGTGTAATTGCCTGTATCCAGCTGGGACCCCAGGAAGATTAGCGATCACTACGGTGGTAGCTAATAGGAATCCCCACAATAAATGAATAAATAAACTACACAACCAGGGGCTGGAACAACAATTACATTTTGCTCAGTGCTAGACCAGCATCTCTTAGTCAGAAGCCTTCTTTTTGACCTGCTTCTTTCCTTCAATATAAGATAATTGTTTGTTTTTGTTTTTTGTGCTTAATGCCTGAGTTGAGTGCACCAGTGGTTCTCGAATGTTTTCTAACACGACTATTACATTTGTGGGATAAACCACATCAAGGACGTAAACTTTCGTTGTTTCTGTCCGAGGATTGTGCTGCTCGACATGTTGGGTTCACGTTTAACTGGAGGGGTAAAAATAAGAAAACAAACTAGATGTATGACACACCTCAGCCTGGACGTGAACCCGAGGCTCCCGGGTGAAAGGCCTCAGAGTGTGATCTACTTCCATTACTTCTTTCTGCCTGAGGCGAGAACATTTCCGAGTCCAGCACTAATTCTGCAAAGCTCCTGCAGACATATTATACGCATGCTTTCATGCCATGTGCTTATTTTGTTTATTTCTGTACGACAAAGCTGGACAAATAAGAACCATGTTGGTTGGGACTGAAAAATGGCAAGACTTCAGCGGATCCCTGGACTCCGACATCACCACCATGCTGGTGTTTTTCAGTTAAAGTGAAATATTGCCGCTGTGATTGGATAGATTGGCGGCCCTCGGTAATTGGCCGCTTTCAGAGTTGTTGCAACTGAAACAGATGGCGTTTGAACTCTGAACCCGAGTAACCTTTCTAAACCATGCTCATATTCAACAAGCTCTTTAACGCTGGACAAAAAGTAACAGTCATTCCTAACTCATGAACAGGTGATGCTTCCGCATATGTTTTCTGTTTGGCTTGTTTTAGTTCTCCTGCATTGAGGAACTGGAAGTTAAACTATGCCACAAATAACTGAAGGGAAACGGTCAAACCAAGAGTGGAAACACTGTTTTTCCAGTTCGACAGGAAAAACATAAAATGCAAATGTTACAGACTCCGGCCATTCATTTCCTGGATAATGTGCCACCTTCTCAGCTGAGTATTTATCAACTAGTCAGGTGGAAATGTTGAGATGCCGGTTCAGGAGGTACAATCAATCAAGAGAGAATTTCTTGCAACATTGAAGGGGAATAAAAATGTTTTTGGTGCGATAGATGCATGTTTTCAGAGGAGAATGTTTGCACTGCTGGCTGCATCCATGTCCGAGTCTGTGGGCATCTGCATGCAGGTCACTTAATACAACAAAATAATTTTCCACCTGTTTTTTTTCTTTCTATTTTCTACGAGGGCATCGTCTCTGAATAATCAGTGCAATATATTTAGAAACATCATTAACTGCTTTTGTTCTTCCATTTGTCTGCCTGTGAATAAATAATTGGAATCTTATCAGGAAAACAATAGATTACATGAGAAAAGGAGCCCCGAGCAGGTCGGTATCAGGAATTACTCCCATCCACGCTCGCTCCAGAATATCAGATAAGCTCTGAGCCATAAGGCTTGACGTGATAATAATTTCCAAATCCAGTGTTAAGGCCGTGCTCTGCTTTGCATCCATACAAGGGGTTGGATTGAGGGGATTTGCAGCGAAGGGAGCCACTTCCTGGGAGCTGGGGGTTTACAGTGCCTGAGGGCACGTTTACTCCAGCCTTTTAGATTTGCATCCTAACCGGCCTGCAGGGAAAGTTGGCTTCATCTGTGGTGTGTGGACGTGTGAATACACACAAAAGAAAAAACAAAACGAAAACAAAAACGGTGGACTTGGTTCGTCTGGAACTGTGAATTTTGGTCCACTTCAAGAGAACCAAATATGGGAGGTGGACTATGAAGCAAAATGCATTATGGGTAACAAAACCAAACATGCATGCGTGTGGGACAAAAGGCAACTCTGACCCGGAGAGTAAAAGTTCTGACAAAAACATGGCCAACATAAAACCACCAGGATCTGATGCAGTTTCACTGCTTCAACCAATAGATGAGCATGTTTCCTGCGTCTCGTCTTCTCCTTCGGTCATTCTGGATGCCACATTGCCTCTGGTGGAGAGTTAGTTTTCTTTTCTTTTAAAAAACTGTATTCATCATACTTTTACGAAAGCCAAAGCCACAAATGAACCTGCAAAATGATTAAAAAATTACTTTTACATCATTCTTTAATCTGCTTCATTGACTGGTGTGTCTTTCAGAGGAAACATCTGTACTTTTGTTAGAAATAGAAGGGACAACACTGAAGACGACGGTTTTGTTTTCGACTGTTTTGAAGTTTTACCAAAAGGTGAATGTTTTGTTTAACTCTCCTAAGATTCAACATCACCTGTCAGACTTTATCCGGCCTGAAATACAGCCCTCCCCCCTCTGCGTACTACATTTTCCTCACTCTGACACTGGCTTTTCTTTATTTGATCCTCTAATTGCGGTTGTTTGTGCATCTGTCTCATTCTGCCCCTTCACATCACATACCTGCTATACACATCTGCTGGAACAGCACTGAGTCTGGACCCTCACAGATATCAAGTTGAAATGTGTTTTTCAAACAAATTTGTATGTAAATATGTATTTAAATGTGACCTGTATGCAGAATGTGACATCTGCTTCAAAAGTAGAAAACCGTCATAAACAGATCCCCGTAGAAATGTTCCTAGAGCATGAAGTGATGGTTATGAAGCTGGAATGTTTAAAAATTAGATGGGATGCTGTGAAAAATGCAAATAAAAACAGAATGCAATGATTTCAAAATAAAACAAGGGTTAGGGATTGGCTTCATATTTATTCCCAATAAACCATCAAAAACATGTTGAAATGAAGAAATTTGACAATTTCATGGAAACTATTGTCTCACTTTGCTGTTTGCTTTGCACTTTCTCCCCACACATCACCCAAACTCTTTAAATATTCATGTCACAATGAAATAAAGCAGCAGGTTCTCATATCTGATTGGAGGACAAGTGATAAATGTTTTTTTTCATCAGCATAAATAAACCAACAATACATTCATTTTCAAGCAACAGAACAAAGCTTTGAACATTATAAACTTTGAACTTTGCTTTGTTTGAGACAAATGATAGATATCTGAAAAAAAATCTAATATTCCTATGCGTTTACGGTTTTAACATGAAATATATTTATAACCACCCGGACTATGTTGAATTTAAAGTAAAATCTGAAACTATATCAGCTGTAATGCCCTGTCCATTTTGCCACTACATGTGATTTCTATTTTCTTATTTAGCCAATCTAAGGTGAACTACAGCAGATTTTATATAGAGGAGGAGGAGGAGGAGGAGGAGGAGGAGGAGGGAGGGGGGCTTCAGCGCAGCGATGATGGAGCCAATAAATAAGGTCATCAGAGAGGAGCGGAGGCAGAGGATGCTCCGCGTGTCACATGTGAGCGTGTTTGTGTGTACAGCGCGTGCTTTGCAGCGGAGGTCCTGTAGAGAGCGGTAGATAGTTTTAATCAGCGGCTCCGCGCGCCGGCCAGCGCTCCTCTTACTGTACTGTACACAGCGGAGGGAGGAGCGACCGTGTAGTATTTCTTTTTCGCTTCTTTCCCCCCCTGTCGTTGCAGCTCACCCAAACGCTACTGGACGACAACAAAAGAGGAAAAAAACTAGTCGTTTTCACTCCGAAGCGTCGCAGGAAGGAGGACGGGACCCGGACGAGGCGGGCGGGAGATTATTTGGACGGTACGAGGCGCAGCGGGCAGGCGGAGGACTGCGCTCCGAGTGCGGGCACGAGTAGCCATCCAGCGCTGCAACCAGAGGAGCCCGGCTGACCTTTTTCACCCCCCCTCCCTCTTTTCGAGGTTTCGTTCCCGCCTCGTGCTGTAATTTCCAACTCAGAAGTGGCGTCTCCGCGCGCCGGGGGGGGGCGGCTCACCGATGGTAAGTGTGCGGAGCCTGGGGGCGGCCGGACGGGCGCAGCGTGGTGCGTGTTTGGCGGCACTAGCTCGAAGCCCGGGCTGGTTTGACAGATCTTGTCAGCAGCCAGGGCACACACATACGCGCGCACACACACAGGCGGGCAGGGGCCAGCGTAGCCGCAGTCCGGCCTCCCTTACAGCGCCGCGGTTGGCGCGTGAAGGTTACAGTAAAGCTGCAGCGCGGTGGTGGTGCTCTGGTGGTTTGTTGCGTTTGCGGCTCTCAGGCCCTGGACTTGGATTTAACGCCTGCTGCACTCTGGCGCGCGCACGATCCAAATCACGCAAGCCCACGTGCACACACTTGAAGGCCAAGGGACTCACTCATAACTTATGATGCACTCATATAACCCTTGTAAGGAGCACTGAGCGCGTGCGTGCTTCATCTGTTTTCCAACTTTTATCCCCCTCAGGTGTTGGAAAAGTGTTTTTAACTCTTGTGTTTTGTATTTCACATTCAAAGTCAGTTTTCTTGTCTTTGATTACAGCTGAAATATATCAGGATGAAATGTTAAGGCAGGTTGCATTTCTGCATGTCATGCATCTCTGGTTGTAGATGATTGCATAACAAGACTTAGATGAGTGTTTTCTGACTCTGGACAATCTGATCCAATGTGGTGATGCTTATAAAAACTTTTTTGGTCCGTTTGCATCGGATCAAAGTGCAAATAAGGCTTTGGGATGAAATGTGCCATAGATGCTTTGACTTTGATGCCAGTGAAATCCTGGTCATGCAGAGCATTTGCCCTGACAGGAGTGCAGAAAAAGGCTAAATTTACCCCAGACACACTGACAGGGCTTTGTGATGACGTTTCATCATACACTCAGCCCACGCTGGAGAAATCCCAGTGAAAATAAAGCCGGTGAGTGGACTGGAAATCATGAATGTAATGGTGAGAGTTAGTTTGGCGCGTTTGCAGCTGTTAACGTTTGAAAGTCTTCATCAGCGCATTACAGGCGCTGGAGTAATGAAATCACTCAATGAAGCCACTTTGCTCCAGCGCCTGTCAGAGGACGTCGGCTCTCAGCGGCACCACTTCATCTATCAAAGCTGCATCATCGGTGCTGTTTCACACAGCAACGTGTGGATTTTCACATGAAAATAATAACTGTTGTGGAAAGAAAGGGAATCATTCAGATTGAGTTCAGTCACATTTCAAGATCTTTTGAAGAAATTGGAAATGATGCGGAGGAAAGATGTGCAACATGTCAAACCAGTTTTTTACATTTCTTACAAAAACAGACTTAAAAAAGTGACTTCAAGTCAGACGGGCTGATTCTGTCCTGGGTATCTGTTCATTAATCATTAGCCATCAGTTTAAATCGCAGCACTCGGTCCTTTGGTTGATCATTAGCCTCAGAGAAATCTGTCAGAACTGGACCAACAGGGCAGAAACATGTTTATTCAAAGCTGCCGGGTTGATCTTCCAACTCGTTTACGTATTGTTTTCTCAGACCGTCGTTTAAAAAAGCAAAAAGATTCACAACTTTTACTGTAAATGTTTTCCAAGCACAGAAAGGAAACTCATGGGAAACGCTGGCTACGCTCTGTACGGAGTGATGTAACAGGGCCGCATGAGAGAAAACAAGGACAGCCAGGGATGTAGCCCCATGTGACCTGCTTTCTCTTCTCTTCTCTTCTCTTCTTCATGGGGCTCGTTTGGGGAGCTGAGGGTGACCTTCTTCCCTCTCTTCACACAGTAATCACCCCTGTGGGCCTCTCTTTTTGTTACGCTCTCTCCGTCTGCCCCCCTCTCTTCCTCTCTCTCTCTCATCATCTGCTCCTGTGGAAGGGCAGCAGCTCAGACTGCTGAGAAACGTAGAGCATCCTCTTATATAACGGCGCTGACGTCCCGCTCTGTATCTGCTGTGTAATGATGTCAGAGCTGTCTGGACAGGCGGGCAGGCTGGCTGGGCCACTATGTCAGGAGCTATTCCTGAACCGAGCGTGGTGAACGGGGTGAGCTTGACTTTTTCTTTCATTGTTTTCATCTAGAAGTCTTTTTTTGGAAGATTTCGGGACAAAAAAAAAAAAAACCCCAGCAGTGATGAAGATGCTTGTTCTGGGCTTTGCTCAGCCTGAGAAATGACACTAATTATCCTGCAGCAGCAGCTTCATCCCTGCCTTATATTTCATGTTCAGTGTTGCTGCCCTGATAGAGATTTTTCTGGCTCTTCCAAGGCATTTAGCAGAGTTGGCGTCAGTTGTTTCCAGGCAGAAAGGACATGCCCGCTGCTTCCTGTCGTCTTACTTTCCCCTGCACTTGCTCTGTGACCTCACCTGACGTAGAGTTTCTCTGGAGGTTGAGCTTGAGGCGCTTTCCCATGTTGTCTGTGATTTTTGTCCGTGACTAATTAGATCTTACCTCCCGTATGCTATGGGCTCGCGCGGCGGGCCAGTCAGGGCAAAAAGCAGTCGACCATAAAATGTAATTTGTGATTGCCCAGAGTTTCTGCTCCGTAACTGGGCTAATAGATGTGAAGGGGAGCTTGTGCTCATCCTGTCAGCAGAAGCATCTGAATGAAGCAGCGCTTGTACAGAAACGTCTGATAAATTGTCCTCTTGGTTGACGATGACGGTAACTAACAAACATTTGAAACTTGATAAGCAGAGATGCTGCAATTTTAATTTACATGGCCAGTTTGTTACGGTCTGACCTCCCAGTTCCACTTTAGTCCGTCTCTGATTTTCTCTCTAAAAATGGCCGTCGACAGAAAAACGGGTTATTTTTTGTTTTAATTGAAATTTAATGTGTGTATTAAACCACATATTTTCTCTGGTCAAGGAGAAAATTGCCCAATTCTGGTCACTGGCTGAAGATCCCTAATAATGAGTCCAAGACTGGGAAATCACAGTGGTTTGCAGATAAATGATTGCTGTATTGAATTACATGTCGTTCATGAATCTCGAGATGTTAATAAGAAAAACAAAGGCAGAAATGCCACCATTTGCATGTATTTCTGTGCTCAAAAGCAGCGTACCCATAATGAAAGGACTATTTATCTGCAGCCACAAGGTTTATTTTACTAATTCAGGAACTTTCATAGTAAAGTGAGATTTAAGATGCGTTAATATCAGTTTGTGTTACTGATGAAGGATAAACGGAGATGGCACAAAGCACATACCAAGCATTCAGGCGTGCCCACAAAAAACCCAAAGCAAGTATTTATTTTAAAAAGATGCAGATGTCAGTCTAAATGGATTAAGTCAGCACATTGCAAACCGTTTCTCTGCAAAGGCCAACTTGGTGCAGATGGTTGGATGGGCTCAGTTTGGCACCGCTTGTTCTCAAAGTCTCCCATTTGGGGAAACTTGAGGGGAAAAAAATGCCATTTTGGCTTCATTGATGGGCTCTAATCTTCTGCCGGACCCCCCCCCCTTTTCTTTGCAGGTTTCTGCCGTTTAAGCTCCAGCTGCTTGGATGATGTACGTCAGTGTTCCGACATTTTTATCTTCACGGAAGAGTCCCAGGGCCGTGTCCGGGTTCTGGCCTCGTCTCTTTGTAGCTTCTTTTCATTGATTAGTTGAACATCCAGTTAGTCTCCCATGCTGGCTACAGGAAAACATGACCTCCCGTGACCGCAGGGATGATACCTCGACTGTGTCTAAGTTTTGTCACACGTGCTTTTGGTTATTTTGGACAAGCAGTTTAATGTTTTTGTTTATCGGAGGATCAAAAGATTTCTTTCTTCATCGATTTGTATAAAAGCCTGATTGATGGAACGCTGCATCTTCTGTTATAACTTCTTTCATCTCCTCAAAGGAGCTCGGACTCTCCCTCATTTTAACCACGGATTGTCCATTACCTGTTTGCAGCGATATCTCGGAAATCTGTTTCACATTTCTTCCATTTTTCAATGATTTGTGGCTGCTTTCAAATGTGCCAAAAACTTTCATACTCAATCAAAATCTGTTTCTAGTTACAATCCTGCAACTCTGATCTTATCTCTTGGGCGGCTGTGGTTCAGTGGATAGAGTCGTCGCCTACCAATACAGGAGGTCGGCGGTTCGATTCCATTCCGGCACATGTCGAAGTGTCCTTGGGCAAGACACCGAACCCTACCTTGCCTCCCGATGTGCCTATCGGGTGTATGAATGTGTGTGAATGTTGGCTCCGAAGCACCCAGTATGTTTCAATATAGGTGCTGTGTGAATGGGTATGAATGGGTGAATGTGATTTGTCATGTAAAGCGCTTTGAGTGGTCTTTGACTAGAAAAGCGCTGTACAAGTACAGTCCATTTACCATTTATCTTTTGTTTCACTTTAGCATTTACAGTGAAAATGTGTGTATTTATATATATATAATATATTGAGTGCGAAAGTTTTTGCCACATTTATACAAAAAAATAAATATTCATATATAATATAATATAAAAACTTGCGATTCTTTGAAAATGTTTAAGAAAATGTACAGTAATTACTAGCTTCGGTTTTAACTATTTATTTTCCTTGTAAAATATAGATGAAAGGAGAGGCTGTTATAGAAGCTTTTGCAATGCCATTTTGGCTTGTTTGATAACTTTTAGTTTAAAAAACCAAACATTGTTATCATAGACAACAACTTAGCCTTGTTGCTGTTATGATGAAACAAAGATTTTGTGTTTTATTTAAATTCCTGAAAGTAAACACTAGCAAGTGTGACTGATTTGGGACATTTACCAATTAATTTGATGCTAATCACTAAACTTCAAGCTCACCTTGATGATCTTGTGATGTTGAAAAAACAAAGCTTGTTACCAGCTGCAGTATCGTGAATAGGACGATTTCTGTTGATAAAGAGAAAATGTAAGTTATCGCTGAAAAACCAGCTTTTTTTTTGTAGAGTTCGCGAAATAATTAGCTCATAATCTTGATATAATGAGGTCAATGGCTGCACTTGCCCTCATTACTTTTCTTTTTTGCAACTATAAAAATCTTTTTGCAACCGATGAGGAAAACATTAGTAATATCTAGAGGAAAGCCTAAAGGATTAAACTGCTGATGTATTTGGATGAATATATCAAGTCCTGTTGGGTTACTAATTAGCTCATTATTTCAGTTCTAATGTCGCATGCAGTAAAGTCTACTGGGGTTAAAGTTTTTAATTACTATAAAATGTCTCCACTTCAGCTGATATATAAACAATAACAAAAAGCTTTGGGTGCCTTTGTTGTCCCGGCCATGGAAGAAATTCCAAGCCCTTTCCTGTTGTAACGTTTGGCACAGTGAACGATGGCAAATTGGAAGTCAAACTTCATTAGCAGAGAAGAATGAGGCGAATCCTCCTGTGTCACGTCGTTGTTGGTTTGTGTTGCATCCAGAGGCCTACGAAGCTCCACCGCTGATAAGCATGCATTCATGGTGAACATGACAAGAGATTATCAGCTTGTCCTGCACCAGTCTTCACACAGACCAGTCAGGGTCCTGCTGTCTCAGAGATACCGTAACATCCCTTCTCTCTGCCGCACAAACACACTTGTACATGCATTACATCAGATGTCAGGCAGGCAGTGAGCTCCAAGAAATTGCTTTCTTCTTTTTCCCCCCTCTGGCCCCTCCCTTTCGCCTACTTCTAGTGGCTTAGGTTTCATTTCATTCTTTTTAGGTGGCTTTTTTTCAGTTGTTTCTGTTGAGCAGTGGTTTCCATGCAGATGCGCTCTCCTTATCTTGTGTATTCCTGCATGCCTTTGAACGGTCGTTCCTCAGCACCGCTCTTTGCACGAGCTTCAGCAGGGAAAATGATAGCTAGAAAAACGGCCTTTTTATTGGGCAGAAAGAGTTGCAGGAGTGTTTTACACAGCCGCTTTTCCCTCTTATTATCAGCTTGGCTCGGCTGGGCTACAACTGGCTATTCATCAACTTGGCACCGAGACCCGAGCTGTTTTCTTTTGTGCCAGCGTGAAGCAGAGTACTTTACGAGGAGGAGTCCATCTGACATTTGCTGGTGCTGGACTTTCCCTGCACTCGGTCGCTCTGAGAGCCACATCACATTATGAAGTGGAACAGAAATGAAGTTGCTGCTCATTTGCAGATATGTTGAACGGCTCCCTTCCAATAAAGACATGAAAGTCGCTACTTGTTCTCTCAAAAACACAAAGGCCCTGTGGAACACAGAGGGACTCTTAGTGTGGATTTGATTTTAAACTGGCAATAAGAGTTTTGCCGTGGATGATAGTCATTTTGATAATCGGAGATCTGGTGAAGAATTAAAATGTGATCTTAACCTGCCGAAAATGGTAAAACTAAAGAACCGATGTCCCAGGCCCAGTATGACTGTGAGAGTAATCTGGTAAAGAGGCAGTTTTCCATCACGTGGTGCCCCCGAGTGGTGAAGTGTTTTTTTATTTGTATTTTTTTACGCTTGGTCAAAGACCTCACTTCAGATCAGAAGATGATCAGCATCAGATTTGGTGAAAATTTGGAACTAATTAATGGTTTAGTGATAGAAATGGATGTTCTTGGTTATTTAAAAATGTGCAGGGTACACGGAGTGTAATGATGCTTTAAATGGAAAATTATTATAAATATGATGGCACCTCCAGACACCAAACATTTACTAGGAACTGTTTCATAAAAGTCAATCAAAATCAATAGGGATGTTCCATACCAATTTATTTTTATTAAATAGCTAATAATTATGAATGTGTTTCTATGGTATCGGATGGTGCTAATACTCTGCATTCCCTTTACTTTTGGCAAGATTTCCAATGCTCATATTGGCCCAATTCTAAAAGTTTCGAGGTTGCTTTTTAAATCAATCATGCTAACGTTGAACTGGCAACAAAACCATGAATCTAAGTGATTACAATACGAAAACATATGAGGTTTAGCCTATTTATGCTCACTCTGTGTACAACGTGAACTTCAATGTTCACCTCCGAGTTCTAACATTGGTTTCAGACCCATTTCACGTCCGATCTCCTCCCTCCTTTTCTGCGGGAGTTCTCAGCCGTTAGGTCCAGGCAGGGTAATATCGTGAATCATGGTGTGTGTGTAGACAACTTAGCCGTTTGTGTTTTTGTTCTTCTGTGCTTCTACTATCAGTTGTAAGTGAGCTTTACTTTGCAACACTGCCTCCATGGTTTCTGTAGGTGTTTGTGTTTTGCATGTTCATCTGCAAGCTCTGAGGACGATCGATGTCTGTCTATAAGCATGAACTATAAGTCAAGAGCCATTTATTTTGAGGCAGTGTTGCATTTTTAGTTGTATTATTCTTTAAAGTAGAATATATTCTAAAGTTACCAGGAGAAATTATTTATTCTTTGAGAGTTTAAAGCAATAAAATCATCTAAATCCTGTCAAGTAATGAAGTGAAACCAGAGAATATTTGGAGCTTTTGCCTTTTGAAATGATATGTAATAAGTAAGTACAGCAATCTTACATATTTTGTCCTTATAGTTAAATGAATTTTTCCATTGCTCACAGCCAGGAAATCAAATCTGCTTCTATTTATAATTCCCAATGCTTCAACGTATGATCTGCTGTCGTCATGAATAAATATGAGCGAAGCGGTCAAAGCTGGAGTGTGGTGGCTCTTCTCCAACATTTACTGTAAATCAGTAGGTGTTTCATTACCGCCGGAATGAGCAAAGAATAGTTTAACCTTTTTTTAATCCTATCAGTGTTTAATTCTGTGGTGCTGCTGCTGTTCAGCAGTAAAGTTGAATAGACCGTAACCCGGATTACCCCTCCTCGGAAACAGGATTTTGTGTCTCTGTAAAGCTACCGCTGCTTAAATTCTCCCCAAACCCCTGAATTAGGAGCTGAATAAGTCTCCCTTGGGGAAAAAAAACTGGAGTTTTATTGCTCCCCGTTTCTAATCTGTCACACTTGAGGAAACTTGAATGGACTTGTTCTGACGCCTGATGGTTTGGCCACCTCCAAAGCTCCACCTCCCCATGATTGTATGAACTTTTTTTATTCTTCTAAATATCACAACCAGGGTTAGGGCCGCCTCTTGTGCCAGACACCTACAGGACTTGTGTAGTGGGAAGTAGCTACTTTTACAAAACCAAACTGAAGACTGGTCTGGTCTGGTCTCACAGTTGACCCTCAGAATAGAGACATGCATTTTTATTTGGGTCGTGGCTTTTCCCTCCACACACTGGAATTACGCGTGTCAGGAGGCTGCAACGCTCTCCAGCACCACTCTTAACTGTTGTATACGCTGCTGCTGCTGTAAGATGAACTCATTCGCTGCCTTTTCTTGACACAACAGCTCGTTGTTTGATTAGTTTGGTTTTATTTTAGTATAAACTATATAAGTTTGGGTCATTCATCGGGTTAGGGACCATATGTTTTCTCAAAAACTGTATGATTTGGTAAGTTTACATTGGAACTGTGCCACAATAATTGGAGGCAACAATTTTTTGCTCCATTATGCTTTTATTACAGCTGTTTGTGGTGTTTGTAGTGTGCATTTCATTTTAAACTTGTTCATCATATCTGCCTCCCCATTCATTTTAGTGTAGTTTCAACTTACTAATAGACTTTCATCAGAGCCTGTATGTTTTTGTCATGCTTAAAGATCTAAGAAGTGATGGGCTCATCTGCTGTTTGAATGATTTATAACTATGCATCACTTGTTGATTCAATAGCTATTAATGTACAGCTATTAGTGTTGAAAAAGATTAATTAGATTTGAATAAATTAACAGTAACACAGCTTTATAGAGTGGCAGGAAAATAAATCGTGGGAGTTGTCCACATTAAATGAAAAAAAGATTAATTTAAATTCTGATAATCGTTTAATAATCAGAATGAAGCACCCTGAAATGAGTTTGATTGGAGGAGCTCAGTCAACTTTTTCTTCCCCTTCTGATAATCTGAGTTTCATTCGGAGTCTCAGTCCAAATCTTCTTTTCTTACATCACAATTTTGCAAACTTTGAATCTTTAAAACAAAAATAACCTTCTAAGAATGAATATAAAAGGAAAAGAAAGAGATTTGAGTGCAGCTTTGAGGTTTAATTTTATTTCAAATTAAATGTGTATGAAAAAATCGTTCATTTATCCAGGAACGGAGCAGCAGTAAAAGTGAAGGAAAAAACCCCTGAAATAAGCGTTTACAATCAAAAGTAATTATTATGCAGTGTTTCTTGCTGTGATGATACTGAACAAACTCTGGAACATGGTCTCTGTCTCAGGGGTTTGGGGGGGTTCTGGATGTTTCAAATTAAGGAACAAAAGATCGATGGAAAAATTCTCAATGCCACAGTGAGACTGCAGGACTTCTGTCATTTTCTACTCTTATGTTTAACACCAGAGACGATCTGCATTTGATTGAGAGCTTGGTTTGTTTTGGAACGTTTCATCTTTGAGTTGTGAACAGCATTAGATTGTTTTTGTGTTTTTAAGTTTTATGATGCTAACTTTAGGTTTTCATGAAAGAGTAATAAACTGTTAATTATTTTGGTTTCTTTTATGCCTCCAAACAAACTTGGCTCCAGTTTTTAGATAAGTGTGGTAGGCTCCCTCCAATCTCTCATAAATAACATCAAACTGC
This sequence comes from Craterocephalus amniculus, assembly GCA_036024015.1. Lineage (NCBI taxonomy): Eukaryota > Metazoa > Chordata > Actinopteri > Atheriniformes > Atherinidae > Craterocephalus > Craterocephalus amniculus. The sequence continues at coordinate 6,286 of JAVQJG010113057.1, read as the reverse complement.
TTCTTCAGCTGGAGAAGGCCCCTCGTTTTGGGCCCCGGTCCGGTTTTGCCAGGATTCTGGCCGTATGTCTGTCTGACTGATGGAAGTGTACATGTGCAAGATGTTTCTCTGGCAGAAGAATTAGACTTTTGTTGATGTTATGACTGTCAGAGAGGTGAAAGATCACCTCAGAGTTTAGTTGGGCTTCTTGGAAGCGTGACTGACAGTGACCCACGCTCCGCCGGGCCTCTCCCGTACTGCACCGCCAGCATTTTCCTGTGCTAGGAAATTTTCCTCCTCCTGACATCACATTTCCAAGCCACTTCGTGAAGTGAAGGCATTTGTGCCCCTGGTGGACTCTTCCTCAGATTACTTGGAGCGAATTGCATTTGACAGAAAGAGAAGTCGGCCACAAGCCGGTTAATGAACTTAGCGACTGGAAGGTCCCGGCCTTCAGCCTCTTTGCTGCACGTTTGCGTGACCGAGCGGCGGGCGGTCGGCCTGGGATCCAGCCGCCGTGGCAGAAATTTGTCCGTCATTAAATTACAATTGCAGGTGTGTGTGCTGTGGTTTGTGGTGAGGCTGGGTGAAAACAGGAAATGCGAGTGAGTCGACTTTCTGACAGTTTGATGCTGTGATGCTGCAAACAATAATGGTTCTTTGTCTCTTAGTTTCTCGTCTATTTAATTCAACTGCTGTTTGACTCTTCTGTGTTTTTGTCATTTGTGACAGACATATATTTATCTTTATTAACCTTCATGAAATAGTCTCATACTTTCAGCAAAAATCTTAAAACCCACACAGTCTCTCATTCGTCACGCTAGATTGCAAACTGACAAAAAAAACCTGTAAAAAAACAATAATCATCCCCGATCATCTGATAATTAGTTGCACTCCTGACTATAATGTGAAATAAGATGATTCATCACACCTTGGAGCTACTGCTGAGATACTAGAAAAAAAGCACGACAGGTGCCGCTTGTTTTAATCGTAGGAAGCTCGGTGTTGTAAAGCATTCTGACTCATGTGTAAAGTCTGCCTGAAATCATCTAAAAACGTTGAAATCAAATTGTTTGTTTGTGTTTGTAATCTGATACTGAAAAACAATTATGTAACTACTTCCTGTGCAAGCAGTCTTTGTAGTGTGGAACCAAAAATCCAAGGATGGTTTGGAAGTGTAAAGCACAGATGACAGCAGTTGCAGGCTGTTTTACTCGCTACCTGTTGCCAGCCGAGCAGAACGATGGCGAGCTCCGCACTGGGAGGTCCAGAATGCAAAGTAAACGCCAAGCTCCCTGAGGCGCTGGCGTGCATCTGTGCATGTGTTTGCAGGAGAACTCTGCGTTGCTGATCTGGCAGCCATGCACGTTCCTCATACGAGTCGTCTCAACTGCAGCCAATAATGCAGGTTCATTCAGTTTCCTGCTGGTCCTGAATGCAACGCCTCTCCTTTCACCCACTTGTATGTGTTGGCATCTCTTTGCTGTTAATGAGTGGTCTGCAGTGTACGTTGGCAGATGTGTGTGCGGGTTGCACAAGGCCGCTTGTGTGATAGCTCTGCATTTCTGCACCCTCTCCAAAGTGTTTGATGTTGGGAGCAGAATCATGTTTCCCTGAGCATAGCTGGCCCAGAAAGAAGGAAATCTAATATTGGAAGTGTGAAGCAACCACTGGGCACCGATATGCAGGCAACTGCATGGACGCCCTGCACGCTTGCATTTGATAGATTCATGCACGTACGAGCACATCTTTACACCATCTTCCTAAAAACCACTCATTCGCTCTCAGGAACACACAAAGGCAGCTGTTCCTTGTTCAGATGTTTATCGCTGCATTTTACAGATCACGACTCTGCACTCATGGCTTTCATACTTGGAGACATAGAAGCAACAACAAAAGGTGTTTACATATTTTATGTACAGCTCCGTGTGTGTGTGTTTGATGCTGTGCACTAAAGTAATTGCTTCAGTTTTGTTTCATGCCAGTGACTCAGAGGTTTAAAAAGCTGCCAACAATCCTACATGATTAGAATAACTGGCTGTTTTTGTAGAGCCAGAATCGTGTTGAAGAGGGCTCAGATTGCATTTATTTACAAGGGCTGGGGCGATATGCCTCCTGATTCAGTTCTTTTATGATTTCTTTGGTTGCCGATTTAAATCGCAATTTTCCACATTTTTATGATATTTGATTTGTTTTTTTTTTTAAACTCTAGATCATATGAAAAAATATAATGAGTAACCATATACGTAAAAAACCTAAAAAAAACCCTACACATCACATATGAGTTAGTTTTTAAGCTTTATGTAGCGACTATAACCACCTCAAAAATGAAGCATTTAAATTGGGAAAACACAACACAGGAGCCAGTTCACCATTCTGCTAATATGATGCCCAATAAGACAACCAATAAATATATAAATACATTTAAAAAAAATAAAATAAGGAAAAAAAAACTTTTTTCACAAAGAAAATTGAAATAAGGGAAAAAAAACCCACAGTAGTCAGAATTTTGAAAAAATGTTTTTTTAACAACAAAAAATCTTTTGATTTTCTTCCTCCCACACCTTTTTCTAAAATCATGGTTATCTTTGTATCATTGACCCTAAAATAACTGTGTAAATCTAACCAAAGCTGAGCTGGAAGGGGGAGATGGGGTCATGAGAGACAGGCCTCACCGTGGGGTGGCTTTGTTCATAAAGCTGGACTTCCTCCTCACCAAGCTGTTTGAAATCCAGCTGGTGACGGATTTTGATGGATGCTCAAAAGTTGTGCTTCAACTTTTCATGTTCATAGAAGCAAACCTGTCTGAGTCACTGTCTAACGCACACGGTTTCAGATGCAGTGGTGTGAAAATGAACTGCCACAATAATCCAAGTGGTCTTTGGAGCTGTTGCAGGGGATTTGTCTGGATGAAGCCCCGGGCTGACTGACGACACCGAGGCCCTGGCAGGCTTCTGAGAAGAGGCTCCAAATGGTGCTAGCTCTCTCTCAGTAGCGTCCCTGACCCTCGTCCTGGTTGGATGAGCTCCAGCTGGTCCCAGGAGCGATCTCTCCACACTTTCACATCTGTAGTCGTCCTCGGTGCCAACGGCTGGCAGGGCTGACCCCGCTGACCTTTCACTCTCTTGTTTGTGTGTGAGAGAGCAGCAGTAACATGTGAGGAGAGATGGCACACTCGCCGGGTTGGCCTGTGTGTGCTTCTGTTTATATTGCTGTCATGTGAAAATTCATTGTTTACAGCGGCGATACACAGTTTACAGCCCGTCGCTTCCACTTGGTATTCCTGTGTGGATGTAAGCGCATAGACGCAGCTTTGTCGGACATGAGGAATTGGCTGACGGAAGCTGACCCCGGTCATCCATACCCCCCCCCCCCCTCTTCCCACAAGTCACCACTTATGTTCACAGCTCTGCCACCGTCAGACCACACTCAGCTGTAGCTGCGGTACAGAACATTCATGAAAAGAAACAAATCTGCTGTTTTCACTGAAATTTTACTTTTCTTTCTCATGATTCCGATTCCTTACACGGTCAATATCTACTTCACAAGTTTTTTATCTGCCCCATGTCTGAAATGACAAAATTAACAAAGCATACAGTATTTCACAACTATGAGGGCTGTATGTATGATCTTAGTCTCAAGAGGAAGCTGAGTCATGTGTGTCAGAGTCAAGATATGTGTCAGCATGAAAAAGTAAATTACCTGGACCACAGTGGAAAGTGTAAATGCTTATTTCCTCCTAAAAGAAAATCACTTTCCTTCCAGTTGACACCCGAGAAGAGCGGCCCCGTTCATGCAGACAGTACGTGTTTACAATATGATGTGTGTGTGTGTGTGTAAATATCTGTAAACATGGCAGTGTCCCTGCTTTGTGCTCAGTGCTGAGCAGCACAGGAAGTGGTGATTCTTACTGCATGAAATATGCGGTGTAGGGATTACTACTGGTTAATGTGCCTCATGATTCTGCAGAAATGTATTAGAATACATGCATTTTGCCTTTAAATGTAGCCGCTGTTATTTGATTGTTAGAAATGAGCGGAACATTTCCAGGAAGTGCATACAGTAATTGATTATTGAACTGTCGCTCTTGCAGGAAAGGCCCTTGTTATGCAAAGTGATGAACACAGACAGTACACGTGGCTGCTTTTCATAGAAACACATGCATGGCCATAAAACCCAGAGAGCGTTTTTAGAAGAGCTGGTGCCAAAGCTGAGCTCGGTCTGATGTATATCAGGCTGGCATATGAGGCGTGTCTGCATGTGAACCGTGCTCAGCTCACCGGGTCTTCAGTGAAAAGCAGTCAGGGAGGGAGTTTACTGTAGACCAGGAGTGGGAAGGATGCTGGAGCGAAAGAAGAGGGCGAGGGTTCAGAAAATGGGTCAGACATCTGAGAAGGCATTCCATCTTGTGAAGGGTGTCGGGACATTATCCAATCGCATCTCGCTCTTTTTTTCCTTTTCTTTTGCACACATTCTTTTTTTCCTTCACTCCCAACTTTCAGTGGCCAAGGAAAACCGCGAAGAGAGGGAGAGTTATTATCCTTGGCTTGTCTGCACGGGACGAGCTTTAATTTGGACAAAGCCCAGCTGATCAATCTCCTGTTGGCTCAGTTACAGCGTGTGTGTGCGTGTGTCCACACGCAACAGCTAAGCTTTTAAACTATGCAAACTAGACTGTTCTAAAAGTAAAACACAACAGATTAATCCCTTGTGGGAATGCCTTGTTCTGCACACATCCGAGGAGAAGAATTGAGTGGGATTAGGGCTGGAATGAGCGTTAATGAGTTACACGCCGTATTCATCTGTAGCAAAGTCGAAATAAAAGGAATTAAGATAATTCTGTGTTTGAGTTGGAGCATCACCTGATTGCCTGAATCCGAAATGTGGCGTGTTGTGAGGGATGCGGAGGAAGCGGCAGATTGTTAAGCTTATTTGGAATTGAGTCGATTGTAACACACATGCTCTTCCACTTAAGCAACTCCAGGCAATTTGCATATTAGGCAAACATGTGGATGTGATTCAGAGAGTGGTTTGGTGAAGTGGTAGTGAGCCTGCAATATTTCCTCTTCGAGGATTTCCTCTGGCATCGACAGCAGTTTGCCCGCCTCTGTGTGCGGGCACGGCCGCCGTTTTACTGAAACGGAGCAAAGTGTGCGAACCCACACAAGTAAGCAGGAAAGTGTCGAGCTGTAGAGACTCAGTGATTCTCTTCTCATTTAATCACAGAGGATGGCGCTTGCTGGTGTTGGTTTGGACTTCTGCAGGTTTTACAGGATCCTGGTTCAGATAGGACTATTTGTAGGTCTCTGCAAAAGGATTTCATCCCTGTAATGAAATGAGTGTATTTCTGCAAGCACAAGGTCTGTCTGAATATTTATGTAGTCATATTAAATGGAAATTTGTTTAGATGTTTGACTGGGGAAAAATAAATGAAGATGGCACAAAGACTTTAGTAAACCAAAGTATTAAAGCAAGAAATTAGCATTTTGGCCCAGAATGACCTTCTGGAATAGGTTAGATGGTTTAACAGAGATTGGTAACTTTCCATTTTCCACAACTGTTTTTTTATGTTTAAATCCAGAGTTTGATCTGGTTGTACCACATCATCATCTTCTTGTTTTTAAATGATTTAATGACACACGAGGAGATGATTTGCACCACCAATCAATGATCTACAGGTGGACATGTTTTCATCTTTCATGGAAAGCATGTTGATAGATGACTGGCTGTGGATGACAAGGACTGGCTACATTTTAAAAGCGTAGTTAAAGCCGCTAGCAGCGATGGAGGACATTGCGTCCCCACAGCTCTGACCTTCACATGCAGCCACTGCAACTTGAGTCTTGTACTGTGGTGTTATGAAGGTGTTTGACAACACGTGTTCATGGATTTCTTCTGGGCCTCACTCTGATTAAACAGTGTCAGTTTGATGGAGCTCAGATGAAATGCGAGTGACCTTTAAGGCAGGGATGTCAAACATACAGCCCGGGGGCCAAAACCGGCCCGCTAAAGGGTCCAGTCTGGCCCGCGGGAAAAATTCTGTTAAAATTACTTGAATCAAAATGTTAATTACTGGATATTTTTAGCTCCAGGTTCCATCAACTGTGATCTGTTAGTTGTAATACTTGTCAGATTAAACAAATATATTAAATGAGTGAAAAATGTACATAAATAAATATAAAAGAAAGTTTAATACAAAATATTATAAAACAGGTTTTATCTCAAGCAAATTTTTTTAATAAAAAATGTAAACTTTAAAAATGACAGTTAAATTTGTTGTATGCTAATATATATTTGTATAAAATTA
>JAVQJG010113056.1:0-35772 GCA_036024015.1 Craterocephalus amniculus | reverse complement strand
CGCTGACGAATAGAAGTTAGTGTGTGGGGGTAGGGTGCATGGACACACTTTGGACGTTTGAGAATTTAATACGCTCGAATTGGCACAGGGGTCAATAAAAGCTAACCCCCAAAGTTCAGCATTTCTTATGTTCCTGACAGACGAGGCAGCCTGCTCTCCTTTTCCTATCAGACTCACTCATACGGATGGTTAGCACACCGAGAGTGCCTGCAGCTCATTAATCTGGCTTTCAAATAGCTGTTAGCTGCGCTGAAGGAGCTTATCAAGACATCCAAACTTTTGTTTCAGGAACTTTAGTTGATTAATATGCTGCATGGGAACACGAGTTTCTGTTCTGTGACTTCAAGAGCTTGAGTAGCTCTGAGGAGGAGCGGGACTTTCTCCTGGTCTGAGGCCTCCTTGTCTCCTTGCAGAGGACAGGAGGCGGCGGTGCCAGCGTGCCGAACGGTGGAAGTGGGTCAGCGCTTAGTCACACAGTGGCGTTAACACATGCATCACATGTGCACCTGTAAAAACAATTGGTGGGGAGAGAAAGCGGCAGAGAACCGGAACAACATCACCCCCCTAAAATTTTAATTCATGCTCTCCATTTATACTACACAAAACTCCTCTGTAACCAAAGCTGTGAGTTGGGTTATGATGGATGGATGGATATGCTTTAAAAAACACTGAGAACATTTTATGAGCTTTTTTTTTTTACTTTTAGCAATCTGCAGTAACCATCCTGTTTGTCTGAGATCACGGACACTCGCCTGAAAAAAGTCAAGCGGCATTATGTTTTATTGCCTTATTTGGATCCAGTTGTTTGTGCTGCCAGCTATAGCTCTTTGTAGTTCACTCCTACTGTATAGCTTTGTGTGATTCGGCAGTCTGAGGACTCATACAGATTAATGCAAACAAGCCACCGCCAAATAGCTTCTGTGGTTTTTAGAGTGTGTGTGTGTTTAGACTTGTTTGGGAGGAGCAGGGTATTATTTTATGTCAAAGGTCTCGGAGATGCAAAACAATATTTAGTCTGAGGGTTTCTGTAACAGCTAAGAAGAGACGGAAAACATAACATTGCTCTTTTGTCACACCTGAAAGGACTGCAAGCGTGAAGAACTGTGAAAACAATAAATGTTTTCACATAGTTAAAAAGAATTTACTTGCTTTTAAGAAGATATCTGATCATTTTCTTCTCAGGTAAAATAATTAGGAGTTGACAGGTGTAATGGCTCTTCTGAGGCAATTAAGCACGGTTATACTTTGTTTTTGCCACCTCAGTTTCGCCTTCGGCAAGTTAACATTTGCAAAAGCTGATTTTCGATTTGACATTGAGTCCTTTGAATAAAACCTCTAATAACATTATGCTGCAAGTGGTATGTGTAAAACTGTGTCCATGTCTACCCAGTAGATAAGATGTTTTTACTTGCTTTCTTGTTGCACTAATCCTTGTTTATGTTTCAATAAATTGCTGTAAATGTTGGACTCATCAGGACAATGCCTGAAGACTTCCAGACCCCTGAAGGAAATATAATAAATGGTGTAGTAATTTGGGTGTCACTGTCAAGTCTGCAAGCCTGGAGAGGATCAAACAAGATGGAGGGTCACGTTCATATCTGAGGTCAGCTCACAGCATCTCTCAACATCAGCCCTGTATAAACAGCCTGTGGGTGGCACATACTAGTTTGACATTTGGATTGTCTCATTGTGAGTTTACAGGAAAGGATATATCGACGAAATAGGGGCTTTCTCTCTCTTTTTTTTGGAGGGGGGCTTGTATGAGCCAACATTTAGAGAAACTAAATTAGTCTTAGTGAGGGGAAGAGTGTAAGCCAGCATCTGGATCGGCATCCGTTTGTTGGAAATTTAATAACTTTACCTCAGTGTGTAAATGTTTTTATAAGTTTACTCACATTGTCTGAACTTTTCTGATCTCAAATATGTAAAGGTGGCCTCCCCGCTGTCCCTCCCCCATGTCTGTCTAATGCCCTCAGCACAGGCACCATGTCCTGCATGACCTCGGCTAAACGGCCTCTTCAAAGATTTTCTCTTTTAATAAATGAATAAATTGCAGCAGGCCTGTAAACTTTACCAGCTGTTTTGTTGCTCATTGCAGTTTCCTGCGTGGCTCATGTGTAGGGTGGAAAATGTCCCTGACAGCTTGTCTGTTAAGACTCTGCTCGTTCTCATAAAAAATTGCTTTATTTCTGTGGGATTTTTCCAGTGCTTGGACGTGTAGTCCCGTCTCGACATTTCTTCCCATTGAGGGAAACTTGTAAAGAGAAACTCCTGTAAAGCGGTTCATTAAACAGGTTTATAACTCTTAGTTGATTAAGGGAGTTTTTATTTCGAAAACACAGATCATTATGGAGCATCAACAAAGGACTCAAGGGATGCACCAGCTAATACAAAAGATCACAAGTCAACCTTGCATGCTAATTAGCAGCCAAACAAAGACCAGAGCAATCACGTGTCACATCTGCAGTGCATGTCGCATGTGATGTCTTTCCTTTGCATAGCCTGTTTTTGCAACTACACAAGTAGTTGCAAAGCTTTTAAAAGTTATAGCATTTAAAGGTTTGTAGCTGAAGGATAATACAAATAGTTCTCTGACTTAGCAGAAAAAGACTTAATTAAAGCATGCTCACCTGACCGAGGAGCAGCTAAACAAACACACTGGCCCTGGATTTGAGCCTTTCTCTGGTCATAGACTGAAAGCTAGATACCCCACTTTAGGATGTTGGCCTTATTTGAAACAGTCCAGAGCAGGCAACTTGCAGTCCAGGAGCCGCTCACTGCAAAGTGAAGTTTGCGAAGTTTATAGACTTAAATATACTAAAAGTGCCAGCTGTGCACACAAATCATATTACTTTCCAATTCACTGTTTATTTGCTTCCACAGACTTTTCAATATGCCACCTTGATGAAACATCTCTACAATGTTTATCAAAGATGTTGAAGTCAGAGAGCAGCCACTGCACCCGGGTGAAATATTGTTGTCCCAGTTGGCAGCCACAGCCCTTCATTTTCAGTGCAGTAATAAGAGAGTTTACCTGCAGTAATCATCAGCTACGTTTCTGCATGGCTGCAACAGATGTGTCCTCTCCGCCCCTGCTGGTTCAGACACAGCCTGAGTGTGGGAAAAAAGGACGACTGTCTGAAGACAAAAAATCTGCTGAGTCTTTTAGAATAATATGCAGTACTATATCACCCAGGGGGGTTAGTTCATAATCATAAGAGAAGCAAACATTTTGTAACATAATTATTATTACACATAACATGTATCAATCCTATTTTTGTGTTTGTTTAAATATCTAAACTGTTGGTTAATGTTTGTTGCATAAAGGAAACCTTAAATCTTAACATTTCACCATTGTGGTATGGTTCAGAAGAAACAAACCAAAAAAACGGTTCTGCCTTGTATTCAAATACCCACAATCACATAAAACAAATGAATAAGAAATGATGAAATACTATCATTGGAATAATATAAAAAGTTGTTATAAAAAATACTATGAATATCAATATTTCTTAAAAAATAAATGAATAAATCTGTATAACAAATACATAAATCTAGAAAAACAGGAATAAATCTTAAAATAAGTGGATTATTTTGAATTCTATTTGGCTGATTACTACAGTTTATTTTTTTCATATTTTTGTAATTTATCCCTGCTTGCTTTCCATAATTCAAAATTATGATTTAAAAGCACTAATTTATATGTAAGGAAAATGCAAAAAAAACATTTTTCATTGACTTTTTCTCCAGGAAGGACTATACATGATCAGCTATTCAGCTATTATTAATGCAAGGATGTGATTATTTAATGTACAAATTTGCCAGTGTTGGTAAAATAACCCTGATAACTTAACTTTGTCTGTCAGTAATACTATAGAAATGGTTTTCATGTTTTAATATTCAGAAAAAAGTGAAAAAAAAGTGTGTGATGTGATGTACACTTACTTCGCATGTTGTCTAAATAACAGATTTAGTGTAGAAAGCTTTAAGTATGGTATTTGTCAATTTGCATTGCTTGCATGAGCTCATGAACTCAGTGGGTCCATTTTATGGGTCAATGCACAATGATAATAGTATACAACTGCTAATTATGCAGTTTCTTCATCTGTAAATACCCCTTATAGTCTTTGTCCATGATGAGTGGCACACCAAACCTATGTGAGCCTTTCTCCTACACTGCGGTTATGTAGTTTACACCTTTCCTGTCACACCGTGGCCAGACTGTGTGGCTTCTGTTCATTTATGTATTAAACATGCAGGAAAATTTGTGGGTTGAATTTGAGAGGCCCTTCAGTCCCACTCTTAGACTCTTAGACCCAACTGGGTCACAGGAAAATCCTCCATCACCCCAAAAGTTTAAGTCAACGTTCTGTAAATCAACAAAGAAGCTGTTCAAGTGCATACTGGAGCAAATATTTTGTTATGAATCTATTAAATTAATTATACATAGTCACTGTGATAAATCTTTACAGTCGAACTGATGTGCAAGGTGTGTGTGCATCAAGACAAATATATAGTGCACCCTCATAAATGTTCTTATCATTATGAAGAGTTATGCTGAGTAGATCCTCTTCATCGAGTATCAGCTGAAAGGGAAAATCCATGATCCCAATCACTGAATATGACCGCTCCACTGCTTCAAAAACATTAAAACATTCTTCAGTGGCATTAGATAATATTTGGACAGGGAGGGAGAAGGAGAGAAACCCAAGACATAAACATGTGGAGCTAGAAGGGATAACAGGCACAGGAGGACAGCGTGCCAACAGGAGCTGTGGCTCCCAGGAATGTGCACAAACATAGCGGATGCCTCTACAATTGCCCTCACTATCATCTCCGCTCCAGTTGACTCTTTTTTTCTCCGTCTCACTTGCAACTTTTTTGTCATTGAAAAGAAGAAACTAATATTTCAGAGCTAAATTCTCAGTGCAGATATTTCTCTTTGTACTGATACTCATAAAATAATATTTGAATTTCGCTTTGAAAGTCACAGGGAAACTACAGTGTGTGCTCTTGAGCGAAGAAAAAAGGGAATATCCCACTTTTCATCAGTGCAAAGTTAAAATCCCACATTAGTAAGTTGTAATAGGGGGTGCATTCAGCACATGGCATGGGCGAGTTGCACATATGATAGTGCAACAATAACTCTGAGTATCATGTTTAGAATTGATGCAACATAAATTAGATTTAAGGCAAGGTCTTCTTTAGGAGAGAGGTTTGTTTATTTCAGCAAAACTCTCCCAAACACTATCCTGCATGCACAACAAAACATGGTTTAAAAGACCTAAACGTGCTAAACTGGCCTGGACAAATTCAACATTTAAAGAGTATTGTTTCTTTCAATACGGGGTTAAAATGCTTCTCAACATTTTTTGAGACTGGGTCATGAAAGTGTAATTCAAATCTCTAACCTTGTTCCCTTTATAATTACCGGAGCAGAAGCTGTCACAGCAGCGTGTTGTTGCTTTTGCCCCATTTTCCTTCACCTTGAGGGCTCCTCCACTGCCTGCTCATTAGAGAGTTGACAGCACATTGACACAACCCCCAACTGCAGTTTCTCCCTCCATCAAGTTTGTACAGTTTACTTCCCACATGTCATCCTTGCCAGTGTAATTTCTCTCATGCAACACCTCAGGCAGTCGATGTGTGGTTGCGGACGGTTACACTTCTGAACGTTGTGGATTGATTTTTACCATTTATTTCACGGTTTCCTCTGAGCTGTTGCTTCACACCGGATAGATCCCGTTATGTGTCAGCTTGACCTTTAGTACTTTCCAGCATGATCTTTGATTATTGTCAACCATTCATGTCTATAGAAACAACTGTTACACGATATTTAGAGGTTCAGGTAAAAGAAAAATATGTTACTTATGTCACTTTTATCAAATCAGAGAAATGCTGCCAAGTACTTGACTCATTAAGTGCTCATTTTGTCTGGGAGGAAAAACAGAAAAAAGATTTATGCCAAGGTGTTTTTATTACTTATGTTGCTCCAGGGGATTAAAACTCTTTCATGTTTCATAAGAATTTAGCCCGTTCATGCATGAATTATTAAGAAACAGTGGCACATGTTTTTGCACACAGTACTTTACTTCCATACACATATATAGTGTTTTCTTTTATTTCTTAATTATACTGTACATTTAATTTATTCAATGTTTAGCTTTTTATTCAAAATGATTAACTTAATATGCTTTTCATATTTCTACAATATGAACTTTCTATAAGAAATATACAGTATGGCTGTATCTTTTTCTTTAACTTTTAAAAATATGAAAGAAAGTTTGTTTATTACCATGCATATGTACATATATATCTATGTATATTGCAGTAAATTACAGTGTATTGCAATACTCACTGATGACCCCTGAAATGACAAATTATCAATCCCCACCCATGGATATACTGGTAAACAGCTGTCAAATAGGTGCCCACTGTAGTGGACACTATGCATGAAAGGGTTAAAACACACATAGACAGGAAAATCTGAAACAAGATACTATATTAATACAGCAGGTTGATACACACCCAATTCAGACTGTTGATTGTTTTTAGTATTTCTGGTACAGAGTAATTTACACTAGTGAGTCAGAGTGAAAGGCAGATAAAGAGTCTTTTCATTGCAGACTGTAGGGCACTGGAGCAGGGCTGTCATTGAGTTTAAAGGCAGAGCTTTGCCCCTGCCTGAATGAAAATACAGCATGGAAAAAATTTCCTGAAATGAAACTCAATCACATTTGCCACTAAACAGCAGAATATGCACCAGAGGATCCGCCTTGGGTTTGAGAGGCTTGTTAAAGTTGTTCTTGAAAGTAATCGATCAATAGCCAGACAATAAAACAAGCTGAGAAACAGGGAGAATGACTTTGCACTTATCTAAAGAGAATTATTCTATTGATTGACAATAGTTTTGTGTTGTTATTCACAAATTGAGAGAATTTTGTTTTGTTCAGCTGGTGATGATTAAATCCCTTCTGTATACTCAAAGACGAGGTGGACTGATGGCTGAGGGCAGCAGCAGTGTTTCTGGGGTGGCGGTACAGTGGAAGCAGTAATCCACAGCTTTCCTGTGCAGACTGGTCTTTCTGAGTCCAGCTGGTGTTATGTTTCCATCTAAGCAGCTGGGCAAAGGTGCTATGTGGTCTTCTTCAGTACTCTCTGAAAGAGGATAGTCAAGCTCAGTCCCTCCATGAGGCCCCAAGGACCCGGCCACTGCAGCATCTGAGGAGAGGTACCCCTTTTGCAGACATTTAAAAAGTTAACAGTCCCTAAGTAGGCTTTGAAAGTCTGAGGGAGACATTGGCAGCAGGTCAGTACTGCACCAGAGTGAAGCAAAAGATCTGGCAGCTGATTTGGAAGGTCTTGAACCCATGTGGGAACACAGGATGTTGTCAGTATGTGGGATATGTGTCTGACTGAAACGGTGGGAAGAAGTAGAAGACACGAGCTAAAAAGCAAATGTTTTCGCTTCAGACAGGTTGCTTAGCCACACCCCGCCGCCTGTGAAGTAGCTCTCCTGCTCGGAGAGACGCAGGGCTACATGAAGATTTTCACTCACCCCTGCAGAGGAAGCGGACGATTTTAGGAAGGGCCATGACAGTGTGTTGATTGGGTCTTTTCGTCAGTCTGACTGATCTAGTGTTTCGTGATCTGGGAAGACTGGGGTAAATGGTTTCCTTGTATTTTGCCTGGCCACACAGATGGTGGAAAATAGCTCTGTAGTGGGTTTTGCTTGGCTAAGCAGCGTTGTTTTATTTGGAGACTTGCACTAAAGGATGAGTAGCTCAGCTTGACTGCAGAAGGCCTAAGGCCTTTGGAGATCACACAGGCACTAAAATCCATATGTGAGACATATAAACAACAGCTCGTGTTTATTTACAGCATCTGATCCTTCAGCATGTGTCCCATGCTTGGCTTTACACTCTTGAAAGAGGAGAGGGATACGTGGGTCGGGTGTTGGTAAGGAGCACTCATGGACAAAACGAAGTCAGATTTTGATTAAATTTTGCTTCCTCAAACCAAAAGTATAACTCATCACAGTTTTCTCATTGTGCTGCAGATTGCAGTCATTCAACAACTTCAAGGGTTTCTGATTTCTCATTATAAATGTCCATGAAGCTCTGGATACCAGCCCAAAGTCAGCAGGTTATTAGTTTAGTTTATACAAGAGAAATTAGGTAAACAGGTTGAACTTGTTCTTTCCAAAGACAAATCCTCATGAACTTTATCAATCAGCAAACAGTGGTTTTCTCAGCTTGCCAATGTTTTTTCTATGGATTAAAAAGACACAATGGATCATAATCACCTGTAAGCTTTAAAGATGTAGATCGATTTAATCATTTTCTCATGCCAAACAACTGTTCTTCACAATTAGCTGCTGGTTGTACAACTGTAGTTATTGACCTAATATGACAGATTTTAGATAGCCTGGATAACACGACTTCAATGTGAGTGTGGGTCTGGTCAAGAGCTTGAGGACAAACGTTTCTCAGAAGGGACGGTTGACCCGCCTCCTTCAAATGCCGCAGGTCTGATTGGTCGAAGCTTAAGCCAATCACAGCTTAAACCAATCACAGCTTAAACCAATCACAGAACTTTTTCCTCTGATGTATGTGTAGCCAGCGGAGCTAACAGATTCTTACCGAAGCCGGTCTGGAGCAAGGCGAAAATGTCTTTCCCTCCAATAAATGTCTCCAGGGCTACTCCTTGCTCAAATTTCACGGAGAACTTTCTGTTTAATGTGCTCAAAACAGAATCTACCGCTGTGTCAAACGACTGAGGCTCCATGTTAGCAATGTTGACGGTGTTGCAGTGTTGAAGTGCTGCCTGTCGCGTCACTGCATTGAGCACGCCTCTTTGGACAAGCTCAAAATTGATTGGCTCCCATTTTTGTGGGAGATTGGAAATCCGTTGAATAGTCCCCTTGACCAGACTATACGGAGCTCGCAAAATTTAGTGGGCAGGACCAGGCCAGATGTCAGATATATCAAGCATCAAATGTAATTTCATTTGATACTTAGTGACCATTTCTTTATCTCTCTGGAGTCATGATAGTCCCATTTATGTGTATCAGGATAATAAATGAACAATCCCGTTTTTTTTTTCATGTCAGTCAGAATGTTTGGATGTTTTCAACCCGCATAGCCATTTTCCTACATGATAGCCTTCTGTTTTCTGCATGTGAGCTTTAGCAGGTGCAGTGGCCAGCGGAGCTTTGGCTTTCACATTGTTGCCCTGACACTTTTATTCTATTCTCTGATGGTGGAATCATGAAAATTTGGATTTGATCCTCTTGAATGTCCTCCTTTTGTACATTATTTGTCTACATCTATTTACAAAAGTCTTAGTCTAGCCTGATGAGTATCAACATTTCTTTATCTGACATACTCAGAAATCTCTCATACAGTCATGCATTATGAAGAACTGCTTGTGGCTAATGATGAGAGCATTGTATTTCAGAGACAGGCACTCTGCTGCGTATACTTAGAAAGTTCTGAGATCCTTTTTTTTTCACACTCCAGCAGTGGTTTGAGGGTGGATAAAAGTGGGCACACAAACTGAAAAGTCAGCAGAACTCTCATTCCTTTTGTGACTTGAAACCAAGATGAAATATTTCATCTGTAAACAGTGAAAAGCCTGAAACCAGTCTCCAGTGTCTGTGGAAAAACAGAGAATCTTCAAGCTGTATCTTGGAGCAGTGATTGTGGCGGTGCAGAGTAAATGGCTTAGGTGTTCGAAATCGGAGCCTGGAGGATTTTATGACTGTTCCGAATCCAGGAAAAGCATGTCTGCTTCTCCTTTGTATTGGTTGTCGACCAAACTATGATAATGTGAGCCGAGTATGGCCACCACAAACAAACGGTTAGCACATAAACTCACCACATGAGTTAGCCCACGGTGCTGGTTAGTTCACATTAACACCAAGGTACAACAGCATTTCTGCTCAAATACTGCGAGTGGAACAATGTGTAACTAAATATGTGACTTGAATGATTCACATGGAAACAGCATGTTAGAAAATCTTCTTGTTAAAGACCTTTAACAAAACAAATCTAATCCAGGCTTAATAAAGAATTATGTTGGAGTATGTAGATCACAAGCATATTTTGGAATTACAATTACTGAACTATTTCAAAGTTCTTTAAAGTTTAATATGTGAGTGTGCTGAAGTAATGCTTCAGATACATACAATTTCAAAAGTGGAAGTTTTTGGTGGTCCACGAAAGATAACATGTTTAATCTCATTTGTTTAGTGTTTCTCTCTGATGTACATTATCTGTAACTGTGATCGACGTTGTGATTGCAGATGGAAATTAAAAACACCATCCATTCCTTTTTTTATACCCACCTTATCCTGGCTGAAGCTTGTCCCAGCAACCATCAGTTGAGGATTGGGTAAATTGGACACCAGTCCATCACATTCAATGAACTTTATTTAACATTATTGAACTTCACAGTTAACATTAATTATTTTTATTAGTTTAAATTTATGGCTGCACAGTGGTGTAGTGGTTAGCACTGCAGCCTCACAGTGAGAAGGCTGCGGGTTCAACTCCCAAGTCGGTCGGAGCCAGATTCCGGCTGAGGAGGGGTTTGACACTGCGGCCTTCCTGTGTGGAGTTTGCATGTTCTCCCCGTGTATGCGTGGGTTCTCACCGGGTACTTCCTCCCACTGTCCAAAGACATGCATGTGAGGTTAATTGGGCACTCTAAATCCTAGGAGTGAGTGAGTGAGTGTGTGAGTGGTTGTCTGTCTCTCCATGTTGGCCCTGCGACAGACTGGCGACCTGTCCTGACCTGTACCCCGCCTCTCGCCCCTTGATGGCTGGGATAGGCTCCACCACTTGGATTAAGCGGTTCAGAAAATGGATGGATGGAAGCCACAGATTAGGTTTGCCAGGTGTCATCCAATCACATCATAAGACTATCAGCAAACATGACCATTCAGATGATGGAAATGGAAATATTTGGTCAGAATAGACAGCATTGTTTATGGTGAAAGTCAAAAACAGCACTTCATCTCATAAACTTCTTGTCATCTGTCAAACATGGGGTTGGAAGGGTAATGACATGGACCTTTGGTTATTAAGTGACAATGAGCATCTCAGCTTACGGAAGTACTTCAGTGTCGAATGTGTGGCTGTCTGTCGAGCAACAGGTTGTTGAGAAGAGTGAGCTTAACTTAAACAGCAAGAGACTGAGATCATACAAAACACGATTGCTTTAGGTTATTTCTGCAGACATCTGATTTAGTTTTTGTTTAATAAATATGTCATGTGTTTCTTATCTGAGATTGTATTTATATAATCAAGTAAAGATCAGACTGAGCAGTGTGAATCTTCACTGTCTAATCTGACGCAGAGCTTTAAACGGGCCCCCTCTGCTCCCCCTGCAGATGGTACGTCGTGTGAGGAGCGCTGGCGGAGCCTCTTCCACCCACCACGGAACTCGGGTATCAGCGACATGGAGGCCCAGCGGGTGCTACAGATTGCCGTTATCCTGCGAAACCTCTCCTTCGAGGAGGCCAACGTCAAGCTGCTGGCGGCCAACCGAACGTGCCTGCGCTTCCTTTTGCTCTGTGCCCACTGTAACCTCATCTCACTCCGACAGCTTGGACTGGACACGCTGGGCAACGTGGCTGCTGAGGTGGGTCTGGTTATTTGGAAGCAGGTGTTTTGGGTATGGATGGAGGCAAAGCTCGATTCAGTATGATACTGAGGGAAGAACATCCCTCATTAGCTTGCTCCCTTTAAGTATGACTTTAGTTCCAAGGTAAACAAACTGTTCATAGGCGTATTGTTGATGTGTTTAAAGCCGCTCTGGGCTGGGTTAGCTGTAGTACCTGCTGTTGGTTGGCCAACAAACCGTTCAAACAAGGCATCAGTCATAATGCACATAAGCGACTGCCAAAGTCCCACTTGGAATAAGTAATGACAGACTGGTCATGGTTTGCTAAAGGTGCAGAACTGTTGGCTAACTACCTGCCTGTTATGCTCAGTTTCCCACAGTCTGATGGATTAATGTTTAAATGACATATTTGAGAGGTTGATTTGAGGCAGATCGGTGGTGTGTATAGAAAGCCAGCTGTAGCTGTGTATGGCTCCCGAATAATTTAAGGCAAATGGTATCCGTTCCACACAGTCTGTTTTTTAGAATATTTACACTAAACTGGAGTCCAACAAATGGAGGACCTTCAACCAGATCAGAAGAATGAAGAAGTGACCAGCTACAGAGGGTTTAGCCTTGTTCAATCATTAAACATTTATTGATTTTTTGTTAAATACATTATATTAATTCGCTCCATTTAATCTGTTAACATGGCCAGCCAAAAAATAAACAAACATGAAAAGATGGAAATAAACACTGGCTGACATCAATATTTGTGGGATTGGATGTGTAAAAGGTGATCATTGTTAAACGTTTTTTTGATATTTCTAAGCTCCTCAGCATACATAGCTAAAATAAACCATACAAAGCCGGTAACCAAACCAAAGCCTGGATGCCTGTAAGATGGAGTCGATCCACAATAGAGCTAAAGGAACATAGTTACATTTTGATTTTCAAGATGCTTACACAAATAGCAAATGGGAAGTGCTTGAATATTTTACCTAGTAATGTTTCTGAGTCTGAATTCCAGAAAAAAGTCTAAAAAGAAACTCTGGGTCAACTTACCCTGAACTTAGCAACTCTTTGAGTTTTCAGTTGCAGAACAGCTGATTTGAGTATGTTCAATCAACTCTGAAAATCGTTCCCAGAGCTGGGAACCACAGCAAAAAGCCATCATCAATGGTGTACCGATACCTGGATTCACCGTGGCAACCGCTGACAAAAAGCTAACTGTTTAAGCTGATTGGAGCAGCTGTTCTTGTTGAAGCTTTTGAGCAGTATAAAGAAGTATTTTGTTAAAAAAGAAAAACCGCTGCTGCTAAGGAGAGAGAAGCAGCTTGGAGATGCTGCTGCCTGAGTCCATGTGGAAGCTGGAGTCCACTGATGGATATTTACCTTTAGTAAAACTGGAGGATGTGGGCAAAAATATTGGTGGATTGAACATTCTTAGTTTTCTTTAGGTTCAGTTGGTGATAAACATATAGAGGTAGACAGTGTAAAGTAAAATGAAATATTTTATGAAAGTGACATATTAGGCTATAGCCTTCAGACTAATTATTTTGTCTATGTCATACAAACTGATACTGATGTACAAAATTGATATTCAGTCTAGTGATTAAATTCCTAACAGATGTTGTTTTAACTCATACAGTGCATGTCCTCTCCCCTTACATCCAGATTTATTATTTGATATATATCTATGGACTGTAAGATTAAAGGCCTCTACATACTCTGCAAGAAGCAAGAACTTTGTTCTCGCTCCCGAGGGTCCGAGAACAAAAAGACGTCAATGACGGACGTGAATGAGGATAGTTCTTGCAACATCGAGCTGGCTGAACTTTATTCCCGAGGGTCTCCGAGAAGTATTGTTATTGGTCAGACATGTGAGGTGGGCATAGATTATAAAGAAGTATTTAAAGTATCGCAACGCAAAAACAAATCTTGCTGTGCGCAGCATGCGTTGGGACGTTGTATATCTAGAGCTGAAAAAGCTGAGGGCCTGCAAATCGGAGCTGTTTCATTAAATATTGATCAGAAAATAACACGTCTGTCTGAGTTGTTAAAAGTTCTCCCCTTAAATAAATGATTGTGTGTTAATTCAGCTTCTAAATCTCTGGAATTGCATTAGCATGACAAAGCATGTCTGACAGCTGCTTTAGGTGGGAGGAGACAGATGGAAACTCAGGTTTACTTCACTGTGAACCTTCTTGAGGAGTAGGTTTACTTAATAACACTTAATATCACTGTCTGGAAGGTAAAAACCCAGAGTTTTCTCCAGCTCAGGGTTAACATACCCAGAGTTTTTTATTATTTCACATGCTTTGAGTCGTTTGGATGCAGCAACTGCAGCTGCCACAATCTGGTGTTTGTTTCCCTGTGGGCTGGCCAGGCCTTGTGGTGTTCCTTTTCTGTCATTTAGTAGTAGTCTCAGGATGGGCCGCTCCGATGGGGAGCTTTCCTCTAACTAAATCCTGCAGCAGGCGGAAAACTGGTGCAGCCAAGCCGAATGCATAGAAGCTGCAGGGAGCGATGCTCCTCTTTGGGGCAGATGGGGGAGGAATTTGTTCCAATGTACTTGCTGATTTCAGTGTTTGCTGCCGAGTACCATGTATTCTGTCTTGTTCTTCATTGATACAGTTCTATTTGTGCTAAATGAACCAAGTGTTGCCAGCTGATTGTGTTAACCTTGCGGGACTTCTTGTAGCTCCAGCTGGACCCCGTTGACTTTCGGACGACGCACCTGATCTTTCACACCATCACCAAATGCTTGATGTCCAGGGACCGGTTCCTCAAAATGAGAGGTGGGCTTTTTGGCTGTTCAGTGGGACTCCTCTGCATTCCTAACATTTCCATAGAAAATAACAAAGTGGAATCTGTGTTTCTGCCCATGCGTCCTGTAGCCATGGAAATCCTGGGTAACCTCAGCAAAGCAGAGGACAACGGTGTGCTAATCTGTGAGTATGTGGACCAGGAGTCGTACAGGGAGGTTATGATGCTCCTCACCCTGCCTGACCTCATGCTCCTTATGGCCTCGTTGGAGGTGCTATACCTGCTGGCCCAGTTGGGAGAGGTTCCCTGCAGCAAGATCGCCTCCGTCGATCACAGTATAGGTATGTTGATGAAAATACATAGGTTTCAGTCCTACTTGCTTAACGGGGAAAATTTCAAATGGCCTTACCTCCTCTTTTTAACCTCTGTGTTTTTGATCTCTGTTTCTCTGGGTTCAGACCTGTTGGTGCGATTAGTATCAGTAGACCTTCACACGTTCGGACCCGACGCCCTGACAGCAGTGCGGTTGATCGAGCATCAGGCTAACGCCGACCAAGCAGCTGAGGTTCGACCGCAGCTGGTAGAGCAGGTTCCTGCAGCCGTGCAGGGAGCACCAGCTCCGGGTGAGTGTTGGAGTCCCGTCAGCCTTCATGTATTCTACAAGATAAACAGGAAAATGACTCTGATGTGAGAGTGCAGTGCTCTGAGACGGATGCGAAGCGATTCACGTAGGTGCTCAGATATTATGAACATCTTGATTGTTCAAGAAAATCTGTTTTTCCAAACAATGTGGAGCTGCTCAGCTGTGGGCTCACTCATCAAAACCAAAGCAGCAGGATGGAAGGAGTTTATGCAAAATGAAATTAAGAAGCTCATATAGATTATACAAATGGCTACAGTGCACCATTTGTAAAAACTGATTGCCTTCAGAGTGAAAACTGACTGTACTTGTGAGTAAGAAGAGCAGCCAACATCCTGAACTGAAAATACAATAGCACTGCATCACAGTTAACCCAACAGGAAACCAAACAGAAGTTTATTTAAACTGACATAGAACCAGATTTATACACGGACGTAATGTTTTTGTATATTCTCTGCCTCTGAGGATACTGTCCCTGCAGTTTCATTTGTAAATCTCTGAATTTGCCCTCCTGTTTATCAGTGTTTTTTTAAAAATTACAACTGTTATTTGATCTTAGAAATGTTCATCGCACCAGAATTGAAACCTAAAGAAGATTTTTAAAATAATCGAAGACTCATTATATGATAAATTAATGGAAAACAAAAACTTGCAAGGTAAAGAACTTCATATAGAAATAAGATCAATTAATCAGGCGTTTATTAAGGGGATGAAAATCATGTAGCATGAATGCATTTATCATTAATACAGGTAAGATAAGGGAAATAAAAATCTGGCTGTATTGTCACATGTGAACTGAGATTATTTCATTGACAAATCAGATTTTGTTAGTTGGGTTAGTCTACAGTTCCTGTGTTCTTAAAATGACCCATAAAGTTCGGGAATGGCAATTAAAAAGACGAAAATCCCAAACTGTATTTTTTATTTTATTACAATATCTGCCTTTGGCAGATGGTTTAGTAACATCCTTATTCACAGATGCTGCAGGCAGCCTTGCTGCACTTCACTTAATCTGCCCCTTAGGAGATTATTTCATGCTGTAGATGCTTTTTTCTGAGCTTTTATAATGTCCCCATTGTTTCAGATCAGAGTACCTCTTATTTTCTTGAGTTGAAACCTAATTTAACTTACTTTGTGATTTTTTTTTCCCTTATTGTTTCATGAGTACATGACTGGTTAATGTCATGTTTTCCTGGGATTTGACAAATCCAAAATTTCTGCTTTAGTTTTATTTTTAAAGTTTTGGTAACTATTCCCCTGCAGCTATGAGCCACACAGGCAGCCAAGCTAAAAGACACCATTGTGTGAACTTTGTTCAGATGAACTGATAAATCTGTAGAGTGGATGAGAGTGAAAGGAGGATGCAAGTGACAGCTCGTTCCATGCTGTTGCAAAGCCGGAGCCTCACATTAACACCTCCTCATTCCCCGCTGTTGCTTTCATTCATACGATACTTTCACTGCCAGTTCACCTGTTGCTTTGCCACATCATGTGGGACGCTGAGGCTTAGT
The DNA here is from genome assembly GCA_036024015.1 of Craterocephalus amniculus. Classification (NCBI taxonomy): domain Eukaryota; kingdom Metazoa; phylum Chordata; class Actinopteri; order Atheriniformes; family Atherinidae; genus Craterocephalus; species Craterocephalus amniculus. The sequence continues at coordinate 19,245 of JAVQJG010113056.1, read as the reverse complement.
GCTGCTTCCTTAGCATGAAATCCCTGCTCTTATTTATATGTGAAGCTACCACACAGAATGAAACTGTGTTAGAGCACATAGTTTAAGGACAAAAGATGTGAAGCACAGTAATAGCTGTGTGAGTGTGTGGATGAGCAGGTGAAACCCTCCTAACCTCTGAGGTGTGCTACCTGTGTTGAGTTGTGAGTGTGCTGACATCTAGTGGACCCCGCGGGTATCACCATCAGTGTGACGTGATCAGACACTGATTCAGACATTTAATTCACTTTTCTTTTTTGCACAAATGTCACTAGGTCTAACTTTTTCTCTTTGTCCTCTTTTTGTCTCTTTTAGTAACAAGGGTCCCCGTTCAGGCCACTCAACCACCACCTGGCATTGTTGAACTCGATGGGGAGAAATTTACGCTGCAGTGGTGAGACTGATATCTTAATGATGTCTGTTGATCATGTTGGCTTCCCGTCGCCCTGCAGTTAAAACCTGTTTTTCCCACTTTGCTGCTACCGACAGGCTAAACGCACACTTTGAGACAAACCCAGAGGGCTCCGTGTCTCGATCAGAAATGTACTCCGAGTACCTGGCCACATGCAGCAAAATGGGACGGAGCAACATCTTGAACTCCACTGGTTTCCTTAAATGCCTGCGGTCAGTCCTGATTCTACATTCTTATTTTCAGACAAATTCATGTGCAGAAAATGTTGAAAGAGATCAGAATGGGCACTGCTGAGTTATAACCTGCCGTCTCTCACTACCACAGGACGGTGTTCCCCAACCATACGATGCGACGGCAAGATGACGCCAAGGTCGGCAGCCAGGTTCAGATCCTCCTGGTCGGATTAAGGCGACGGGCAATCCCTCTGCCCATCCAGTTGTACTACCAGCAGCAACAGCCGAGCCCAGCAGCAGCTCCTCCACCTCCAACAGCTCGACATGACGCACCTGGAGATCCTCAGGCCCCGCCTCCAGGTAGAGCAGGAAGCTTTTGTGTTCAATGCATTTACCTGCATTCATCTGCATTTGGATGTAAAGGACAAAACAATGTTTTAAAAGTCAGAGGAAAAAAGTCGGTATTTCACAGCTGGTTGGTTTGATTTACTTAGCACAATGGGCATCCGGTCTGTACGACAAACAGTCTAAATGTCAGATGATGAAAAGCTGAGTGCACACTGGGTTCTTGATAATACGGAGAATATTGTCTGCAGACTTGCAGAAAGAGCAGAGTTGATACCACTGAGACCAAAATGGACGAACTAATTACAAAGGCAGAAACATGCTGAGGAAATGATCAAAGGGAGAGGGAGTTACTTGCAGGAGCTAACTAGTGAAATTGGAAGGATGGCAGCTAAGCTTCATCACATGTCCTGAATTTGAGCACAGGGGATGCTTTTCCAGCTTTTCTCAAATGAGACACACAGATGTTAAATATATCAATTGAAACCGGTTTCGCTGAAGTTGTCGCTCAGGACTTAGTCATGTGAACGTGGTAATTATTAAACCTTGGACTGTGTGCAGAGCCGATGAAGACGTCCTTACCAATTTTACAGTTCTTGTGAAATATGCCCCCCCTCATCTCACTGTGTGTATTATTGTGCCATCAGGGTTGCCACCAGGACATACTGCTCTTGGCTCGCAGTTTGTCCGAGTCCCGGGTCAACACAGCCCGGGTGTCGCCAGCCCCTCCGCGGCCTCGACCCCACAGGAAACCTTCGGCAACCACCCGACTGTTGCCCGCCACCCCGTGCCCCTGCAGGCGCCTACGCAGTTATCACCAAATCCTCTGGCAGCGCAGCAGCAAATCCGACCTGGCCCGGTGGTCCAGATTCCTCCATTGGCTCCGGCCAACCAGAACCACAGCCCTCAGAACCCGGCCCCCCCTCCTGTTTCTCAGCAACACTCCCCGATGCTCCCCACAGGGACACCCGTCACGCTATTTCAGCCAGTACCACAAGGCCACATCCTCACCGCCAGGGTACAAGGCGTCTGCCCTCCGATCACCCAGCCCCCGCCTCTGCCTCAGACCCCCCCTCTGTCAGCGCCTCAGGGGGTAGCCTCCCCGGTCGACCCACAATGTGCTGCTGCTGCAGCCCCCTCCTCTTCCATCCAGGTTGGGAGTGGTCAGGCATTGAGTGTCGCTGGGGTGCCCAACTCCCAGGGGTCCCGTGTCACATTTCAGAATATCGCCCCCAAACCCGCGCCAAACCAGTCCGGTGGGCCAGCAGCCACGATAGCTCCTCCCAGCCAGCAGCCTCAGAGTGTAGTCATAGTCAGTCCCAACCCCCAGCAGAACGCAGCCTACTCCCCCGCCATACACCAGATCGTTCTCGCCAACCCCTCAACCATTCCCGGTGCACAGACCATCCAGTTAGCGGGGCAGCCTGGAGCCGCTTCCAGCCCCTGCCCACCTTCTGCCTCTCACTCTAACACCCAGGTCCAGCCCAGCCAGACTGTCAGCCATGCACTGTCCACCAAGCGGCACCAGCAGCCGCATCAGCAGCCGCCTCTCCAGCTCATTTCCCCGACTCCTTCCTCTCAGCCTACCTCCACAGAGTCCAGCTTGATCAAACAGCTTCTGCTTCCAAAGCGGGGACCTTCTACGCCAGGAGGAAAGCTCATCCTCCCCGCCCCACAAGTGCCCCCTCCCAACAACACCCTAACCCCGAGCCCACAGGTCATCTACCAGGCGGGCTACAGCACTCAGAATCCTCCTCCTCAGCCTCAGCAGCTCAATGTCCAGCTGGTCCCCGGCCAGCTCCCCCCCACGGGAACTCCAGCCCTGCAGACGGTTCAGCTCTTGCCGGGCCAGCTCATCTCCACGAGTAGTGCGGGGGGGACCGCCATCATTCAGGGTCCCGCAGCGGCCGGGCAAGTCACTTTCACCGTGGTCCCCAACACTGGCTTCACCACGTCTACCGCTGCTGTCGCCGCTGTCAGCCAGGGAAGCGTGGCTCCGGCCGTTCCCCCATTCCCAGCTGGAACGGTCCCACCACACGTCCCGGCAGTTCCACCTCCTCCGCCGCCACTGCCAGCTCCCCTCAGAGGAGACAAGATTATCTGTCAAAAGGAGGAGGAGGCCAAGGACGCCACAGGGCTGCATATCCACGAGAGGAAGATCGAGGTGATGGAGAATTCTTCCTTGGCGGAAGGAGACTCCAACGGTAAAACCAGTAACGGCGATGTGGCGGCAGGTGCCAAGCTGCTAAACGGTCAGAAGTGCATGGAGTCTAATCTACCTCCATACCACTCAGGGAACAGCCAGGGAGCACTCAATGGCCCGGCTACAGAGAATCATCCCGCTAACGGGAAGCAGGCCCTCTCCCCAGGCGCCAACACCCCCCTCGAGGGCAACACGGACCCCAAAAAGACTCTTGTGAACGGTGTGTGTGACTTTGATCGGGCAGAGAGTGGTGGCAACTTTAACAAAAACATTCCAAATCACATTGCTTCCAAACAGTTCTTGGGGAACGGGGAGGTGGCCCCTTCTGAGAAGAGCCACAGCTCAGACCCGTGTCTCCCCAGTTCTCCTCCTCCCCAGCAGGACACTGCCAAAGCCCAGCAGGCCGAGCGCCTGGTCAACGGACCCCAGGCAGGAGGCCACAGGCCTTCTTCGGAATTAACCAATGGACCTTTGGGGCCAGGCCAGGCCACGCCGGTGCTAAGACAACAACTGCTCCCCAACTCCTCGCTCCCCTCCACTGTTACCTCCCAGAGTCCCGCCGCCTCTCCTGCAAACGGGGTGGCCGCGGAGGCTCGAGGCCTCAAGAGGCCGGCCGAAAATGAGGACCGCAGCTCAGCGTCGTCTTCGGGCATCCCCAGTAAAGTGGGAGTACGGATCATCACCATCAGCGACCCCAATAACGCCGGCAGCAGCTCCATGATGGTGGCGGTGCCAGCAGGAACAGACCCAAGCACAGTAGCCAAAGTAGCAATAGAGAACGCCACTCAGCAGAGGAACTGCTCGCCCACACAGGCAGCTGGCACAACGGTGAGTCAGTGCAGAGTTCATCTCTGTGAGCCTAATTCAGCAACTGCATCTTCTGCTAATGTGATGTGGTGTCGGCTCTGTTTTTTGTTTTTGTTTTTTTTTTTACATATAGTGTTTTAACTCTCGCCAAGTAAACACTGGAGGATTTCTTTTTATTTCTGAACATGCTGTGTAAATGGATCAAAACGGGTTATAAAATGTTCAAAGAATGTTAAATAATTTATTCTAAAGCTGATTGTTTATACACTTCATCCCAAATTGTGGTAGGCCATAACTTCAAATTGGTTCATTAAGAAAAATGGGAGTCTCCCCGGTGCTTTATTTGGGCCATCCGGCTTTGTTATACTTTAAACTTGCAATGGTCAAGCAGACAAATGTAGCCAATAAATCCATATAGAAACTGTTTTAGTCTTTGAATCTGTGTGAAATAACACCAACCATCAGAGTGAGCATCGGGAGTATAATCCTAAATATTTCTGATTGGTTAAATATTGCCAGTGTTTTTTCATATCACAGGTTATAATATAAGGTTTTAACCAGCTGAGAAGACGGAGTGCACTGTGAGGGGCAGAGATGGAGTAAAAAAGGGAATAAGTGTGGAGAGAACCAACATTTTCACAGTAAATGTAAAAGTGTCGTTTCTGGGTGTTTTTTATTTGTGCCTCTGAATATAACTGCAACCTACAGAAATGTTTGACATGAATAAACTTGAAACAAATGACTGATGCACCTAAATACACCAGATTTACCTCATCTGCCCTGACCTTTAGATTTCAGTGCCAATGTGAAAGCAGAAAAGCTAAAATCATATTTTAGTCTCTCTAAATTTAGAAAAAGGCTACACACCTTGCTTTTGTTGATAACTTGTAGAAAAACCAGTTTTTTGTCGCTGTAGTTTGTCATTTCTTTGATTTACTGAGGCAATGACTCTCCAGTGAGGGAGGTTGATGGATAATTGACTTAATAAAACTGTGGATGAAATGAATATGGGTGCATTCAGAGTTCAACACATTTGGAGGTTAAGAAGGTGAGGCTAGTTAAGACCATGTGGCTCTCACTGATACCCACCTCCTACAGCAACGCAGCTGAGAGAACAACTCCTGCCTAGAGACGGGCCCGAGTTACATCTCAGCCAACATCGTAGCTCAGATAATCAGTTCAGGCTGCTCCGTCTCTGACATCTTCATAAAAAATTCCTAACTTTTCTCTTACAGCCTACAGTCACCCCGTCTCCGCCCCCCGTCTCCCAGTCTGCGTCGGCAGGTACTCACAGCCCACAGCTCCCAGCACAGCAGACCCCCGCGGCGCAGCCAGAGCAAAGCAGGAAAGCAGGGCAGAACTTTAAGTGTCTGTGGCAGTCCTGTAGACGGTAAAGTCCTCCTTTATCAGCACTTTGAACACCGTCTCCACCGTGAAAGTACTTAAAGCTGAGTCTTTGCCATCTGCTTCTGTCTTTTAGGTGGTTTGAGACGCCGTCCCAAGTGTTTTACCACGCAGCGACGCAACACGGAGGGAAAGATGTGTACAGAGGGCACTGTCAGTGGGAGGGATGTGAACCTTTTCCCCGGCAGAGACTGTCATTCATCACGCATTTACAGGTAAACTCTTACCCCCTTCCACCAAGATTCCCCAACACTAATTTATTATTGTGCTAAATTTAGTGCCATAACATAAAATGACACGGACATGGTGTGTAGGATTAGTCCTGATCGCTTCTGCTCTGCTTTGTCAGGATAAGCACTGTTCTCGAGAGGCTTTGTTGGCTGGACTCAAGCTAGAGGAGCAGCAGGCACAAAGTCCCAATCAGACTTCTTCCCAGTAAGTAAACCCTCTTCCATTTATCTCAGGCTCATCAAGTGAGAAATGATATAAACGGAAACAGCCAAGTTATCAGTGATTAAAAATATCTTGACTAAATGTTGAATATCTTTGATATAATCACGCCTGACTTGTCTGATATCTCGTGAAGGACCCCGCCAGTGGCAGGCAGCACTCCGGCACAACGGGCACCGAAAGCAATCGTCAATCATCCGAGCGCAGCTCTCATGGCCCTTCGCAGAGGTTCTCGGAACCTGGTCTTCAGGGACTTTACTGTGAGTAAACCCAGATTGACCCTTACCACAGTTTCTCCCTGCATTTCTGTGAACTCACACACTAGTGTGTGACTTCCTAAGCTCTCGGTCGGCTGGATGTAAGCTGCTCAGAGCATGAGTCGCCTCCTGTTTCCACCTCTTAATGGCTCATGCACATGCCACACTGGAAAAGCAATTGAAAAGGATGAATGTGTGAAAAATGCTGTTTGATCGTTGGGTTCCATAGAAGATCAATGTGCTCTTGCCTGGTCTCAGTGTTCTTTTCCATGACTTTATTTCTTTGTTTCCTCTCCCAGGATGAGAAAGAGGGACCAGTGACCAAACACATACGACTAACTGCTGCCTTAACATTAAAGAACATCGCCAAGCACTCAGACTGTGGTCGCATGTAAGTATCCCTCCAAACTGAAACAAGTCTTTATTTCTCAAAGATGGATAAAGAAAGAAAGAAAAAAAAAAAAAGCTGAGTAATATGTTTCCAATAGAGTATTTGACCCTTTTTAAAATATGAAAAATTAAACAAAGATAAGTAGGGGTGTGACAGTACATCAAAGTCTCAGTAAGTATGCCTGAAAACTGATTGAAACATCTAATGACTTGAGCATCTGAACTCCTGGAGGTATTGTGAAGAATCACTAACATCACAAAGGGGTGAGGCTACACGCTCCATTTATTGCAGAATTAGGAAAAGAACATTTGGGTTCACACAGCTTGCAAGAAAAAAAAGCACATGTAAATGAAGTAATTGCTAGTGTTTGTTTTTAATTTTCTATCCAGCACATTTTATTATGAATTCCTTTTTCAGATTCCTTTTTTGTTTGTCTAAAGATTTTGTGCTTTTCCTCTTGTTTCTCCACCTCTCAGGTTGGTAAAGAGGCACGAGACGCACCTTTCCGTGCTTGCGCTAAGTAACATGGAGGTTTCCACCACGCTTGCCAAATGCCTTTATGAACTCACACGCTCGCTTCAGGCTTAACGCCAAAAGGAAAACGCCTAGCACCCCTGTTAGCCTCTCCTGTGACGAGAGGAGCACGCCACCGGTGAGCCGTAGCAGGTCCACAGCGTGGGGTCAGGGGGAAGGTGGGAGCCAAGGGCCAGGAACCAGGATGAAAACCCTGATCCTGCTGCAACTCGTCCCCCGCTCTTGTTCTCCTGTTTGTCCTTCACCTATTTCCTCGCCAACCTGTGTTCAGCCCCCCCCCCCACCCTCTCCATCCGCGCACACACAGGAAAAGAGAGAAGGAATAAAAAAACAAACCCTGCCTTAGGGTCTTCCACCAGCTGCCCACCAGGGGGGAGTTCTTTGAGACTGCTTCCCCGAGGGACTCCACCAACGAAACCCCTAACACGAGCACATTTTGTTTATTTAATTTAAAAAGAAATTTTCTTTTAAATTTTCCTCTTTTTCTTTTTTTTATTTCTTCTTCTTCCTAAAAAGAAATGTGTGTGTTAGTTGTGGGTGACTGAAAAGTACAGATGGGCGGGGCCAGTTGGATGCAGGAACCACTTAAGGTGTCTCTTGTTTTAGGTGGAAGAGGACTTAGCTGGCTACTGGTGCAGAGGTTTCTTTTCTTTTTTTTGTGTTTTTGTTTTTGTCTTTAGAAACTTGGTAGCTTGGTTTTCTTACTTGAGTCAATATATTTTCACTTATTTATTATAAATGAGTACCATTACAATTAATGAAAAAGAATCCTGTACATAGGTTGTGAATATATATAAAGAAGATCCATTCTTGGCAATGCAGCCACTGGAGAACTTGCTCTGTGGTGTAATAGAAGCATTACTTTGGCAGAATTTAATAAATTAGTATGTTTTTTTTTTTCCTTTTTTTTTTCTAATGATCCCTGGTCACTTGTATCTAATGTGATTCTATACTCAGCAGTGGATGAATGTACTTAAAAACTTGTAAATAATTCTGCAAAGGTACTGATGCTGTAAAGCTTAGGGAGGGGAAAAACAGTTTTTTGTGGAACTGTGACATTTTTTGTATTATAAAACCTTGTAGAACTCATTTTGCTGGCTGAAAGAGTATGGAATAATATATCTCATGTCATTTTGTAGAAGAAAAAAAAAATATTGAAGGTATTCTCTTTCCCTTCCTCTACCCTCACACACTTTCTCCCCTCCCGCCACCACGCGTGCACACACAACACAAGGAGCATATATCCACTGTAAGCGTTTTGTCATTGTACGTGCACTGTGCGCGTACCAAAATTTTTTTGTATTTGTAAATTGGTTTAAATACATGGAGTTTTTATACAGGTTTTCTCCTGTGTTCTTTGCTTTACGTGCAGGTATGATATTTTCTTCACTACTTTTTTCTATCTTAATATAGTGTGGAGTTTTATTGTACTATTTTTTCATTCTTAATACCATGCCACATTCCGGCTCACGTCCTCAGACTGTCCTCTCTACCGTGTGTTGTGTAACATTTGACTGCCTGTCGTATTAGCATCTGACCGGGGCGACCCAACCATCTTCATTTCTGCGGTGTCAGTAGGATGTGTGACTATACATAGACCTAACAGTCTGTTAGAGATTGGCTTTATTTACTTTGGTGACTGTTTATAGTTTTTAAATAAAACACTGAACATTTTGCTTGGGGTTTACTCTTGGTTCTTCATTTTTTCCCACCTTCCATATATTAATTTATCTGTTTAGGACATGCATAGGAGTTTTGAGTCCACACATCTTGTATTCAAAGTCAGTGTTTCGATTGTTTTAAGTATGATTATAAAATCAAGAATATACGAAGGTTGTGTTGCTCAAAAGTCATGCTGTGTCCAAAATCACTCATTTTAATGTAAAGTGTACTGAATGCCAACAAAATGTATAGTGACATTTTTACTAATGTTGCAGCTTCAATCTAACCGCATGTCACTAACTCAGAATATTTTAACAATGCATTGCACCAAAGGAAAAGCTGCACATGATCATTTTGCAAAACCAATATTTTAGATATGTAAATGAATGATCATCCATCTTAAGCAGTATCTTGGATAAAACAATGGATTTATTGGTTTGTTTAAACTATAAACTTAAATTTAAATACCCTGCGTCATTCAGAGCCCGTTTAAAATGCAACAATAGTGTGAATGAATTGATGCGAACTAGTTTGTAATGCCATTCTGAACTTGAGCACTCATTGGAAGAACTTTGGGTTTGATTTATATGGTGCCAACTCAACACAAACGTTATTTCACGACACTTTATAGAGAACATAACCAAATTTGATCTGATTTAGATGGTGAATAAAAAGAAAAGACAGATGAAACGTGAGGAGTACTTGCTTTGGGATAAAAAAAGAGTTAATGTCAATTACGGCATGTAGAGACATCACTCAGCAGCTTAGGCCTAGTTGGGGTCACCCAAACTTATAAGCTCTTTTTTGTTGTTGTAAGGAGAGAACAATGACAAGTAGTGTCCAATGTCATGCTGCACTCATATGCGAATGGGATTTTAATTGTTTTTTGATGCTTTATATGTTATAAATCTGGAAATAAATAGCCAAGCACCAACAATGAAAAACTTTCAGATCATGATCTCACATACTGCAGCACATTATATTGACTAATCGTCCAATACATCCAGGAAAAATAAAGATTTATTTAAATTGTTTCTTTTTTCATTTACATGGTTTTGAATGGCATTTAACTGGCATTTAACTGGCTTATTAGTTAAAATAAGATTAAGAAATGACAGTCATGTAGTCAATTTTGTTTGCATGGCACTCCATAGATAAAGCCACTGTGGACTGTAATGCTCAGTGGCTCCATTAGGTGGCGCCAGAGGCGCAAACTAGCAGCTAGACTGCAAGACATGTGGCTGAGACTTTCTGAAAGCTACGCTTCATTTTTGGGTGAAAACAGTTTCCATACATCGCAATTTATAAGCATTATATTACAGGAGATTGGGTGCTAAAAACTGTTAAGTAGGTGGAAACCAGCCGCAACTGCATTCAAAGGTGAGTTACGACACTTTCTGTTAGCTAGCTGGAGCTAGCTACTAAGAAGCTAGAAGCGACGTAAGCAGGTGGTGTTGTTCAAAGCCGCTGGTTAGCTTTCAGCTAAATTCGCCTGCTGCCACCTAGCTAGCCAACCTATGACCTTCAATTCAGTCTCCGTGGCCAGTTATAAACAGTATTTAATCGTCCGTGTCGTCGTGTTAATTACATAGAGTTAGCACTCCGGTAGCCGTGTTTTTAGCTAGCTACAGCTGCCCGGCTAACCAATAACAACCGTGTTGCCACCGTCGCGTTGGCACTGGTTGTTCAATTTGGTGCTGATTTAATGCCTCCAGTTTGCAGGCCGTGCTGGGGAAAAAACGCAATAAATTTTAACTGCTACCTGCATGGCAACTTTTCACATTTCATGACCCATTTTAGGTCCATTGTTAAAAGTTCGCATATGGTTGTAATACGATGTCAAGCTAATGCTTGGTTTTGGCTTGTACGCTTCCCAGCTAGCCTTCACTGATAAATGGCTAAGTCTCTTGAATAACAAAGTTGGATTGACAGTTAAAGCACAAAGCTCATCAGTGGCCCGTGTTTAAATCGTTTATTTTTAAGGGTATGAAATGTGTTCACACTATAACACCAGACAGAGACGACCGTATCAGACTGCCCCACTTGTATGAGGTTGGAATAATTAAAATGTTTGAAGCTAGGGCTGGCTCTAAAACAGACATGGCATCGAAGGCAAAGGTGTAGAGTTCCGTGTCAGCAGCCCGAGAGACGTGATGGCTTGCTGGGGTTGTTCATCGTGACTCAGAATGTAAATAAGACTGAAGTCTGGACATTGAAGCTTGAAATCGGGATCGATAACTCTGACTTTACCTAATCACCAAAACCGGCCGATGGTTGGTTTTAGAAACCAAACACGAGTTGAAACATAAGGTGGGTTAGATTATGTAGAAGGGAAGTATTTCACTTTCACTTCACGGTGACAAAATTGCCAGAAATTCACCCTGACTATAATTACTTATATTGTTTAATTCATAATAAAAATAAAAATGCTTGGTTTTCTAATATAATGAAAAAGTCCCTTTTAGTAAGTAACACTTAATAACCAGGCTGTTTTAGCGGCTTACATTAACATATCCCAAATGTATTAAAATACCAGCATTTGCAAGACAAAGATGGTGAAATTTGACAGAGCCATACATATCTAAAATATCACTTGCTTCAGCTTTAATTAACTGACCTGTGATTGCATTGCATGCCATCAATCTGTCTTTTTGCATTTTAAAACTCAAAATTGGAAGATGACACAGGAGACCATTGACTTTTGTGTCCTGTATACTTCAGCGCAAATGCTTCCCTTTTGAGTTGCACTGAATTGGTGCTCTTAGACAGCAGGAATATTTTTAAACTGCTTAAATCTGCAAAGGAGAAGTTTCTTCTTCTGTCATCATGCTGGAGGAATCGTTAAAGAGTTTGATTTGTAGGAGCTATCAACAACTGAAAGACTTTTACAATGAAACACCAGTTCGGCTCCAGTGACTATGCAAGTTTTGCCCATCTATGTTTCACTCAAAGGCTCAATACACACAGTCCAGATATTGCGTCAGGTGTGTTAATAAACTTTACATAAGCAGTTGTGCTTTATAGTTTCCACCTGATCACCATGCTTTACAAGTATTCATCAGTTGTCCTAGTTCATAAATGGACAACTATAAAACATGCCAAATGCACTCTTGATTAACAGATAATACACTGACTGACCATGAAAGAAACAAAATCACCAACTGGATTTAACAAAACAAATGGTTAGATGCCTTCTATTGAATAATTACTGCATGGGAGATTATATTTCAGATGGCAACAAGTTTATTTAACCCCAACTGATAAAATGAGTGTCATCTAGTGTCAGTTGTGTGGAAAGACATATCCTGTGGTCATAGAAGATGTTAGTCTGTTTTAAGAAGGTCAAATCTTTGGCATGCAATATCTAAAGATGCAGAAACTCCTAAAACTGGGTTAAGAACTGTCCAAGGTATTATTGAAAATGGGAAGGATAGGGGTGAACTGAGCCATCGTCCTCTGGGAAGAAATGTGGTCAGAAAAAAATACTGAATGATGGTGATCATCAATCACGTAAATTATTGGTGATTATCAAATAAAAGAAAAGCAACAATAGATCTCTGGGCTATGTTTAATATTTAAAGTAAGAGCATCTTCACACGCACAGTGCAAAGGAAACTCAAGTTATTAGAACTGAATAGTTGTGTTGCCATATAGGGCTGGACGATTATGGAAAAAATAATAATCGCAATTATTTGAATTGATATTGAAATCACAATTAATGTGCATGATTGTTCATTGATATAAAAAAAGTGTTTATTGAACCACCAAAACTAAACCTCAAATATAGCTTTTTAAAAAAAGAATTGAAAATAAATTAGAAATAGTAAAGGAGTAAAACAATGATATATTAAAATGATAATAGCAAGTCCTGTTTTAGAGTGTTGGGCATATCAGGGTACAGTGTTTTCCCTAGTTTAGTTTTTTGCATCATGGGGGTCATTTGACCATGGGCTCTGCTGTCAAACCCCATGCCTGCTATAGAGAGGAGGGGATAAAATTAACTTGACTCTCTTGGGAGGGTGGGGGTTGCCCCTGTGTGGAAGGGACGTCTCGCTAATATAATGTTAGGGGAAATCCTAGGGTAAGACGAGAGGTAGATGAAGTGATGCAGCCATCATGCCACTTTATAAGCCTGCGGGGCCAGTCTATGATCTGGGACTGATGCAGTTGGGCTGGTCTTGTTTGAGGTCTAGGTTGAAGAACATAAGCGTAAGGCTGAGCAATTAACCAAAAGTGATTGAACAGTGGTCAAACTCCCATTCTCAACACAATATAAAGGTGAAAAATTAATGCAGCTCTGGATCAAAATAAATATTGTAACATTTTATAAGTTCCTAGAAACGATGTCACAGCGAATTAGTGCCTTTGTTAAAGCTACAAGCAGTCCAACAAATTATTAGTGTTTAACTGTTTTGTTAATATGTCTGCTGTTAGTTGCGGTTATTTCTTCAGTCTTTTTCTCTTTGCCATAACTGTAGTTTCATCCCAGTGTTTCTGTGTCTACGTTCGTGCGACCTGTAATGTGAAGCACTGCACAGGACATAAGGGAGGAACAAACAAATTGATATTGTATTAGTCAGGCTAATTTTACACTAAAAAATGTGTCTTTATCTCTCCATCTGAAATCATTCGGATTACTATCTATAAACTGGACCAAAACTCACAGATAATGTGACTGAATGTCAATGAACTCTTGCATGCATGTGCTCACATAAACCCAAGTAGGCCTAGTTACACCACACTGAAAGTAATTGATTTTGCATCTTTTAGTAAACATTGTAAAGTGGAAATGCACATGAATTCCCCAAAAAGCAGCTTTTATTTAATACATTTTTTGTTTATTTTATTAGATGGCTAAATGTACCCGACATTGGGAAAGGAAAGCCGTTCATTATAACTATCAAATGTCAAGTCATAGTCCAGTCTTTCATACTTCTTTTAGTAAAATCCTGCTATTATACCCGCAGCATAATTTGATAAAATAAATATAAACGTTGCTGGAAAATATCTATGCACTTAATTTAGCTATAATTAAATGTGTGATCATCTCCCACAGAGAAATGTGGAAGCAGCAGACTGTTTTCTCACAGTCTACAGGATTGCAGCAGTTCCTTACTCTATAACTCGATTAGGCTCCAGCGCACGCATGCCAGGACCATGATGGTGGTACAGGTTACATGGCCAGGCCAAACTCAACTGTGAAAGACTATACATTTTTCAGGGCCTTTTTAAACAATAATTTCCAGTCATCAGGGTGCCGTGTGAGGAGAAACAGACAAGCTGGTGGAGGCAGTAATGACACATTTGGTTGTAGTGTTGTATTGATCATATTTTGACTACATTGCCTCCCCATTGCCAGATTACGTTTACTCCTCACATCCCAAAATGAATTTAGCACATCATCCCTGTGACATAAATTGAAGGAGACAAGAGGAGTAATTGGGAATGGGAATGACATACCACATTCCTGTTATCTATGGATGCTATTCTCTTATGATGAGGGCCTCTTTGGGTATAGTAATGGTCTCTGCTTGTTCAGTAGAGCATCAAGCCATCTAATCAGGGCTTGCCTCTCTATTATCAACAAGAAAACCTCAAGTTTCCTTGCAGCTATCGTCTTATTGATCATAGACATGTGCACAAGTATATATTTCACTGATGCAGGTCTGCAGAGACTTGATATTAACATACTCAAGTGATCTGAATGCAACTGGCAGCTTAAAATACCTCAAAAGGCTTCTAACCTGGCGTTATTACGTAATAAGATGTGTTTTCTGTTCTACATGCAAATAAAAACATATCATATTTCGATACTTTTTCAGTACTTTTTGAAAAAGCTAAAACAGTAGCCAGTAGCACTAGAATGATCTTGGTAAATGGGGGATTGAGAGGTACAGTATTATAATTTACATGCCATTACTTTGTTTGACTCATTCTCATTTTTCAGAAGGTTTGCGTTTTGAAACTACACATGAAGCATATTAATAAATAGGAAATTGGATATATAATCGCTAATAAATTGAATAAATATTGTAGACTAATGAAATGTTTTTTAAAGATTGTTTCAGTATTTTTAATTCATTTAATGCTTTCAATGCTTATAAAATATATATGAAACATTAAATGGGCAACATGTCTCTGTGTAAGATCATGTTTGTGTGGCTTCACTACAACATCAGTCAGCTAGTTTCTATTGGTCCGTTTAAACTTAATTTACAAATAGTTTTTAAAATGAATTTATTAACCATGGACATGTCTCAGCGTTGTGTACTGTGTACGTAGACTGTTGTAGGTTTACTACAGGGCAGGGAGATGTAGTAAATCTAGCACTGCAGTACATCAGGGTTCAGCAGCATGACTGTCGTTCGGTTTGACTGTCTGCATCGTAACTTGTTGTTTCCTGCTCCTCAATAACAGGAGCCGGTAGTAAGTGTTTGGCCTCGCCGGCTACGTCACACTCAATGGCCCCTTCGTTGTTAAAGACACAAGCCCCAATTTACCAGTTCATTTGGGCTAAAAAAAAGGACTGTTTATTTATAAAAGCTGGTATGGTAGCAGTATACCGTGCAACCCTAATTGAGAGTCTATTTATAGGAGCCTGATTTAAGCTCTAAAAGAAGCACAAAGCAATTAATTAGGGATGTTGAACAGCTCAGAACCCCTGCTGACTAAACACTGGCTTTAATTCTGACCTGAACCCTAAAAGTAAAGCCTTGAAAGTAACTAAACACATTCTCATAATAAATGACAACCTTGCTGACTAAACACACCCATGGGCTATGTTCGCTTTTCAGACTTATCACATGCACAGCAAAGCTACTGCACTGGCGATGAAGCATGTCCTTCGGTGTGCAAGTTGTCTTTTCTGAGTCAGGAAGTGGACACACTCAAAACCCCCGAGGTTGCTCCTCTCTGGCCTGTTAGTAGGCAGAAGTCACGTTTTCCTTGGAGAAGCACATGCACCAACCGTCGTGTCTCACATGGGGCCTCTGAAACTGACAGCAACAACTGGCAGATAAAAGACGAGGGAGGAGGTGTCAGATTTGTTAGATCACCAGATGAAACAAATATTTTGTTGTTCTTGGAAAGAAATTCTGAATTAATAGACCAAACTTTTGAAGAAAAAGGGCTCCTTTGTAACAGCAGCATGATTTTTGTCCCTCTCTGTGTTGCAGTGATCAGGACAGCCAGAGGCCAGACATGACTGGAGCTGGAAGTGGTGAGAATGCAATCAAAGTTGACATTGTTTCTGTTCACAATGATTAAAAATCATCAGATGTGGGTTTTATATGAGCTCACAAAGAGCGCCTCCTCTCTGTGTTCAGGTGGCCAGGGCCCTACGGATGGGTCAGATGCTGAGGAGGCGGAGAGATGTCCTATCTGCCTGGGCGTTCTGGCTGGAGGCGAGCTGGCCATGCCTGACAGCTGCTGCCATGTTTTCTGCCTCAGATGCCTCGTCACATGGGCAGAGGTGATGCTCAGTTACGCCACACAAAGCAAGACTCTGTTTTATCATTGCATTAATGAGGTTTTACGTGTTTGCTTTACAGTTGCAGATGTCTCCCTCCTGCCCTGTGGACAGGAGACCCTTCAGTGATGTTTACAGATGGGATGGAAACCTCCGCCTTGTGCAGGTCAGTCTGGTTTCTGCTGCTGGACCTGTATACATACCTGCATCTGATCAGACTAAGTGCGGTCCTGCTTGGTTGTTTCAGGTTCCTGTGAGGAAACAACCAGTTCGAGTTGAGGCCGAGAGTTGCTGCTGTAGAAACCCTGAACAAAAAATCTGTCTCAAGTGAGTTTGTTTAGATGGTCTCATGAAAACCAGTGAACAGATCAAATGGTTCTAAAGAAAATGTATTTTTCTAGAAGTACAAGAAGACCGAGGCGGCAGAAGACGGAGCGGATGGATGACACCAAAACGAAAGGACTTGTGAGGAAATGTATGTCTCAGCCTCCAAGTATCTGCCTGAATTATGTGTGTCAGCCACTCTGATTGTTCGCCAATATCTCTTCCAGGTAACGAAGAGGACCCCTCAACACTTAGCAGAAAAAAGGTGCGCTTTTCTCTTTTAGTTGCAGGAATTCTTCATGTTACACCTTTTAAGCCAGATTTTGACCCAATGACATGTCACTGTTAAATCTCACTGGTACTGGATGTGTTTTCTCCAGGTGAGGGGAACAGAGTGCTGCACGTGGTCACCGCCTCCTTGTGTCTCGCTGACAGCGCCAACTCAGGACATGTAAGCCACACTTTATTTACTACAGCAGCTTTTATCCTAGACATGTTCGTAAATTAAATTCCCATTTTTTACATTTTTCCACTCATTCCCACACTGAGGTTCGACAGTCAGATTGATCATTTAAACACATTTAGCCAGTGCCAGTATTAAGGTGAAGCATGCACAGTTTGTAGATCTTTTCACATCTGCTTCAACCCTTTGTTTACAAAGGCAGAGCGACCTTCTTACTTCTGTACTTGGATCATTGCTATTATTGTGTCAAGGTGATTTAGGGCAAGTAATCCATAAAGCTGGACAGAAAAGCTGCTGCAGTTAACAATATTGTCCAAATGTTCGGCCGAGATGGGAATAGACTGTATATAAAAATAGAAGAACTCTGGGACAACTCATTCTTGATCTGTAGGATGTGTGTCCACTCTTTGTGGCTATTACAGCTTCAGAGCTTCTAGGAAGGCTGCCACCAGGTTTAGGAGTGTTGTAGTACCTGTTAGATTATATACAGATGTTTTCCCAGCAATTATATTCCATCCAGGAGTTTTACAATCCAGCTGCAAATGTAGTGTTTATTTGGAATTATTTGGAATTATATATACAATGATTAGGCCATGATAATATTATTTACATCTTTGTCACATCTTTGTAATAAAAAAAACATAGTTAATCACTGAAAGGTTGCTAGGACACCTCTATTCTGACCACAACATTATGATGAAGCATCTTCCTGTCTTTCTTTCCGGACTATCAACAAGTTTTAAATTGATGAAGATGTCCAATCAGGAGCAGCCTGATTGCCAAGTAGTAAGAAACTTTCCAGAGAGACTGTCTGGAAAAAACAAAAATAATGGTCTTTCGTGGCTGGAATAAAGACAAGAAGAAGGTTTTGATATAAAAATGAACCAAATTGTGAGGATATTAAGTAATAGCATGTTTAACTGTAAAGGAAAAAGGGTAACTCTGCTTTCCCATGAAAGCGTGTCCAAACTTTTGACTGCTACTGTAAATAACTTCTGTGTCTGTTTGTCTCAAAGCTGAGACTTGAGACAGTGATATGCAATTAAGAAAAGTCTTTGTCACTGTTGATTTTTGTTATTTCTATAAAATACTGTTTGTAATGAATTCTGTTTAGTTTTTAATTTATTCATTGGGCTAAATCTATTGATACATTAATCTTAGCTTCATAATCTGTCTGGATCAGTCAAAGTTTATTTGTATTGCACTTTACAACAAGAGATAATCTTGACCAAAGTGCTTCACATAAAACACAACTACAGATACAATTCAGGAGTAAATACATAACAAAACATAGTAAAACAGGTCAAAGTCAATGAATTCAAGTCATGAATTTTCTTGAACTTGCTTGTTAAAGGTGCTTGCATATGTATTGCAGTTTTGGTGGCAGTGAGTCTGAATCTGTTGTGTTCGAAGGATCATGGTGTCTGTATTAATACAGTGGACGATTAAGTCAGCGGGTAAATAGACATCAAACAGCGCTGTTGGTGGTACGGATAAATAATGTTGTGGCTGAATATAGCTCTGCTCTGACGGATGCGTTGCTCACATCTCAGGGGATGTTTTGGGTCAGCCAAGATAGATGTGACTTTTTTCAAAGACCTTATTCAGGTCATCGATGTCATGTTAAGATGTTGCAACCACTTTGCTGCAGGTACTTTCTTTTTCCTGTTGAACAGAAAGTGACAGCAGATACCACTTAGACTACTTAGAAGCAGTATCGATATTAAAGCTGACGCTTAAAAGCATATGTGCTGCCACAAGATCAAAAACGGTAGTTTTCCCATCAAAAATTAGCACGTGTTTTATTTTTTCTGCCACCTTAATGTGGAAAAAGGATTAATTTCACTTGTCTTAAAAACCAATCAGTGATCTATAATACTTAGTTTTAGTTATTATTTTTCTGTCCTGCAGCACTGACCCTACTTGGTTAGCAGAGGACGTACCATACGACACTGGATTGGAGCAGTGCAAACCCCAGGCACAACGTTGTCCTTGGCTATCCCCCGCTGCTCTGATCCCTGCTGATGGCACAACGAGGTAATGAAATTCAAGCCGGCTGCTGCTTTTGACTTTGTTCTCACAACCTGATGGCATCCTTAAGCCTCGTTTCCACTGAGGAGTACGGGTCGGGTCGGTACGGGTCGGTACGGTCCTGAACGGTCCGGCCCAGTCAGAGAAGCGTTTCCACTGAAAGTCGAGCCACCGCCGGCATGCGGGGCTTCCAGCGCGGCGTCATGCTAGCGCGACACCAATACATGTGAAGCTAAAACAACATGAGCTATGTCTCTATAAACGTTTTTATTCCTCACCGCTGCATCAGCTGATTTTACGTGA
>JAVQJG010113053.1:0-13055 GCA_036024015.1 Craterocephalus amniculus | reverse complement strand
GAAGTAATCCCATGAATGCTAGAAGTAATCCCAGGAACGAGTAATCCTAGTAATGCTAGAAGTAATCCCATGAATGCTAGAAGTAATCCCAGGACGCCTGAGTTCCCGGTGCAGGGTGTGAGCGGGGAAGTGGAGCGGCTTACCTGAGGAAAAGGCCCACGCCGGCGCCGCAGGTGAAGGTGTGTGCGGTGCAGGCGCCCACGTCCTCGCCGTCCACGTCCGTCTGGCAGCAGTAGCTCTGCGAGCACAGCATGGCGCCGCACACCAGGCACAGCGTGGGCGCGCGGGACTTGTCCCCGCCCGACCGGGGACACCTGCAGGTACGACATGTCAGCGCGCCGCTCACACAGGTGTGTGTGACTGTGTGTGTGTGTGCGCGCTCACGTGAAGCTGGACGCCTGATTGATCAGGACGCTGTAATCTTCCGGAAGATCGATCAATCTGTTGGACTCTCTGGGGAATCTGACCAAGACTCCGCCCCCCTGCAGCGTCTGCCGCACACCTGGATGGCAGCACCACCTGAACACCAAACGCACACACACACACACACACACACACACACATACACACACACACACACACACACACACACTTTTTGTCTCTTTTAAGATGTCACTGTATTGTTCACCACTGAATTATCATTTCATTATTAAAGACTTACTGATAAAAAAACAGATTATGAAAATCCATGTAATCAAATACTGTAGATACAAAGGTTATTCAGTTACATGTTATTTTTTTCATTTTGTGATTTCGTTTTTCCTTGAAATGGTTTTAGCAAGCTCTCAATATTCATCTTCTGCCAGGAGAAAGAACACATCCTGAATAATGAACTCCTATTAGAGAAACAATTATTTTTTACAGGAGTAATGAGGCACTCTGATATTTATGGGAAAAAAAGCCACCCTGAAATTTGGATCAGGCTGTTTAAGAAATTGTGAATTGTAGAATATAAAGCACATGTGCAATTAAATAAATCAGAATAGACGATAGGGAATTCATTTAATGGCAGATTACAAAGAAAATTTGGAACCTCTTGAATAAGTGTAGAATAAAATACACAACAAAAATGGTCAAAAAAGAAAAGAAAGAATTTATTTGCATTACACACATGTATCAAGAAAAGTTTCAAGTTGTATTCAGGACAAACATTGATTTGGTTTGAAATAGTTAATGATGCATTATGATTAAATGCCTTATGATGATTAAAAATCAATAATCAAAATCCAACTAAAATTAAATAAAGAAGTGGCAATGGTGGTTTAGTGGATGCAGGTCTGGACCATTGTCTGTGTGAAAATAGTAACTTTTTGGGGTGTTACAGTTTAGGGTGGGCCTGTTGGAGTGTTTGTCAAAATGTGAGGTATGACAGTTGACAGCGTGAGGTAAGTGAGTGTTGCAAAGCAGGTGGAATGATGCTCCAACTTCTCAATTTAGATGTAAGGGAAAAACTGATTTAGCTGTGGCAGATGGTGAAGAAATGGGCAGATTACTAGCACATGCAATGAGCACTCAGCTTATATGATGATAAAAGACGCATCAAATCAAAATGACTGGAAGACTGGATTAAAACACTGGAGACACATAGAGGCAAAAAGAGTCATACAATTAAATTGCAATAGAAAACAACCAAAAAGGGTTACAAAATTACATCAGAGACATAAAACATCAGTGTGACACAAAATTATCTAGATAAATGCAAAATGGACAAAAAAGAACTGATGTTCAAAAAAAGACTCAAAAGGAGCAGCAATTTAATGAAAATTTGAAAAAATGAAATGCAAAACTACAGTCATTACATGACAAAATAAGAAATCACAAAAAAAACTAATGCAAATATTTGATGGATGAAGAGGTGGAGAACAGTAAATGCAAACTGCCTTGTTTTGTGGCTGTTTTTGTCTGTTAGTATGGATGTATTTGCTACATAAAAGTTTCATTTAGCCTTTTCTTGTCATTTGTCTTTAAGGTAGGTAAATTTAAATAAAAATCATCATAAGCAAAACAAGAATGTGTGGATAGTGTGAAGAAGCTGAGAGCCACTAACCATGGCTGCCACCTGCAGACAAGTGTGTGGAACTGCTGTAAATCTTCAACTGAACCTGAATTTTACATTAGCTGACATGTGCCAAATGCATACTGTTCAATCATCATTTTAACAAATGCAATGCATCGTAACCACCGCTGTGGCTACGCTTTATTTCGAACTTTAAAGGAAACGTGTCAGTGAGTACGCGCATGCGCCTCTTTCTCTGACGTCAGATGCAAACTGTCTGCGTGAAGTGTCCGCTTCTTTTTGAGCCAATCCCGTTAAGGGTAAACACAGTCTTGCGTCATTGTTATTGTGGCAGTTGAAGCTTCAGCAGTTTATTGATATTTCGCCATCATTTCGCTAATGCTAAGGCCTCTAAAACTGTGAAACCGCAAAAATACCTGTACAATGTCGCTTCAAAAGGACTTGACGTCTGACGAGAGTTTGCAAGGTAAATATCAACAACCAGACAGTTTGTTGTTGTCTCAAAAACACGAGGTTACTAACCTTAAATCACCTAACGCAACCCTATTCAGGCTATTCAGTTTTATGAAACCATGCTATACTCAATAATCAATAAACAGTCCGAACTTCAACAAGACGCTAACTTTTGAGGCCTTTTTTCCGTGTTAGAATATAAAAGGCGGTCAAGGACAGCTCCAGGCAGTGTTTGTTCCTCTGTTTACTTTTGGCCTACATGATAGTTCTAGCCGATACACTCCGCTAATAGTGCACAACAGTATTCGTGTGCTAAGACTGTGTTTTAAATTTAAGGTTCCTGGGTTGAGCTGCACTTCAGTGGGAATGGCCCGCAAGCTACCAGCCATCGGGGAAGTCAGGAGCACATCCCTGCGTCCAGCCAGGAGGGCGACTTGGAGAAAATGCTGCTGGACGCCCAGCATGAGTCAGGCAGGAGCAGCTCTCGAGGAAGCTCCCAGTGCAACAGGTTTGTGTGAAAAGGGGAAGAACTGTTCATGTTTATTACATTGTTGTGTAATGCCTATTATTTAAAGTCTGTCTGTCCCTGCTACAGCCCACTCAGATCACAGACCCCGCTTCTTTTGTGGAGAGGCTCGGAGGGAAACAGCTCACAGGTACAAGTTGCAGAAGCCAAGCTGTATCCAAATCTGTTATTATAAAAAAAAAAACATAGTCTGACTTTAGTCTTCATAACACATCTCTTTCACAACAGACTTTTTGACATGTTGTAGCAGGTGCATTAATAACTACTGCATTCCACCAAGGGGAGTTTCCTCCTTTTATGTCATGCAACCGTTAATGACAACATTTACTCTAGTCTTCCTTTCCTTATAGAACAGATAAATATGTACAATACACTGTGAAAAACTATTGTCGTTCTTATGATTTTGAGAATAACCTTGTTTTTATAAACTGATGGTCAGTTTGTTTTGATCATGCCAAATTGTGTTTCAGTCTGATGAAGACTTCCAGGAGAGGAGGCGGGAAGTAGAAAACCTGATGAAGAAAAATGCTGACTGGATCTGGGACTGGTCCAGTCGACCCGAGAACAATCCACCAAAGTACAGATTTATTTTATTTTATTTTATTTTTTTACATAATTCAAGATTTAAGTCAGAATGATTGAAAGCTATGAAATGTTACATTAACAAGGTAATATCAGCCAGACCTATGGTTTAATTACACCCATGATAGGTACAGTAAGAATAAGAAATAAACTCCACTAATCGGGATTAGTCTGAGCATGGCTACCCCATGACATTATTTGTAATTGCAAATGGAGAATTTAGGATATCTGTGAGAAGAGGTGCGAGTATGACATTAAACTGGAACTCGTTGATCTTTAATCTATTCTGAACAATGAAATATTAATGTGTTGCTCTGTAGGGAGTTCCTGCTGAAGTACCCTAAGCGCTCCACCTCCCTCAGCATAAGGAACACCAGTGTCATGAAGAAGGGAGGCATTCTCTCAGCTGACTTTCTGAAGCTTTTCCTTCCTTCATTAATCATTTCTCACATACTTGCTGTTGGCTTAGGGTAAGCAACATCATTACCTTCTCACTCTGGGAATACTTTGATGTCTATATAACTAGAAAAAACAGACGAGCAAAAAACAAACATTTGGCTGCATGAAGTAGCTGTATTTGTGCATGATTTGATTTATCATACAGATGTAAAATGTGGATTTTTTTTTTTACCTACCAGACATAAAAAATAGACATTTTTGCTTAACTATGCATCATTATTAATGCAGAAAGGCCTTCAGATCATACATGAATAAGCTAGTGGTTGCCTAGGTATTGCAGCACAAAATTTTTTCCCCAAGTTATAAAGACATGGTTAGACAAAAAAAATTCAAGTGGAGGTGAAGAATGTTCTGCAGCATCTTGCATTCTTCAATACGCACTACTCTGTTTTCCAGGATATATATTGGGAAGCGCTTAACTTCTCACAACACCTACTAAACAGGTGGGATTCTTCATATGCCCAGCTAAGCATGCCTTAAAATGGGACCTGCCGAAGATCAACAGATGTGACCATGGGAGATTGTCCAGTTTTGACTGAATGCCCCACACCATTATGGAGAGTTCAGGATCTGTCATTGCTGTTCAAATGTTAGTTACAAGTGTTCAACCCACTGCTCCTATCTGTAGTCCCTGACCCCGAGATAATTGCTCTGTTTCTTGCTCCTTAAAACTGCATGTTAGGGAGCTGCTATGTTGTTCTGTATTGCCTTTTTGGATTGAAACCATGAAGATTTTGTGCTTTTCTTTAGGTCACAGGTGGAACAAGGGAATTGTGAGCATCTAAGGGATCATTAGCTTAGATTATACATGCATTGATGAATTGTGACTAAGATAATCAGCTGCTAGCTTGGTTAGTACAGATCATATCCATTCATTGATGGGGAAATCTGCACAGCCCTGATTTATTAACAAATTCATTTTTGGGGGAAATCGTGAAATGGATCATTCAATGAAGGAAATCAAAACATGCAGATGAACACAATTAAAATTTTATTGAACTTTGGTCAAAATAATAAACAAGTGAATACATTGCCACCATGTTAGGAATCAATGGACAAAGACAATGCATTATTATGTGTGTTTTAACGTCATCAGTATATGTTTTCGTATAGTCAACCTTCATTTCTGCATTCACAACTACAGAGATAAGATCCACATTTGTAATGTGCAGTTCAAATTTGGGTGACATCCCTAATAAATGAATAAGGGCACATGTATGAGGCCTGTCTTTATTTCCTACTTATTACATGATTCAGAGGCACTCGATCACAAACGGATTTGCAATTTCCCTCCTTTTATGTGTTTTCATAGACAGCCACATATAGCAGCAGTGTATGAGGACATAACTCTATAAAATAGGATTTACAAATAATGCACATGAGGTTTGTAAAACATCTGGGGACATAACTTGTAGCTGTCACTGATAGAAGTAGGTATTAAGGCTGCAGATTCCCTTTGTCCCGGACCCTATCTTGTGCCACTCAGTTTCCAGCCTGCATCCTAAAACATCATCAAAAACTAGAACTTAATCTCTTGACACAAACACATAATCAGCTGTTTCCAACAGTGGTTCTTAAACTGATAGCCCCAAATTGTCTTTCCTTGACAAGTTTGCTTGAGATCTGCTCAAAAGACAGTGGTGTGACTGGACATTTTTCCACCTCTCTACAACATAAAAACATGCAAAGCAATAAACATGTTTTAATACATACTTCTAAATTTAAAAACACATCTGTAGTTTTAGTTTCTTTTATTATGTGGATGACAAGGTGTACTTGAGTAGATACAGTCAGTGAAATTATGTCACCTAATTGGCTGGGGGTAAAATAAGAGAAGGGAGGGGGAGGAAAAGAAACAAGTCCACTTTCCAACGGCATGGCCTTTTCCACCAGTAGTTTGGCCTGAATACATGGCCAATGGGGGAATGTTACAGTTAGGCTTATAGGCCATAAATCCGCGCTTCACAGGGCCAGAAATCTTTGAAAGATGGATACAACCTTGACGTCATTTTACGGACTTCCGAGAGTTCTGTCGTTAAATTGTGAAATGAAGGCTTAAAATGTCAACACAAACACCAACGTTCAAGAGTTTGACCTCTAGGGAGTGCCATTCCGTCAATTAGACCCGAATTGGGCTTTCTGGGTCGGGGGGGGAGGGGGTGGGGGGCACATGTTGATTGCCCTGGTGCCAAAGGCAAAAAACAACCTAAGCTCAGACTCAAAATAAAACAGGCCTATGGATCAACCTCCTGTGGCAAAAAAAGTAGACGCGTGCTTTCGAAATTCTTCACCAGGAGGACAACAAGGCTGTTTCTTCTTATACAGATAGACAAGTAGTAGGCTTAACTACACAGGTACGGTAAAAGCCCTATCCTCTGGAGCCCCAAATCTTCTAGTTGATTTTGTCCTGGAAAATGTACAAGTTGTTGGTGGCTGCCACGGCTATCACGTTATCTTTGGGGTGCCAGGCAGTGTGGAGGATCTTCTTGTTGAAGTCCAGGCTGTCCACGCTGATCTCGTCCTTCTTCCTCTTGCCTCCGGTGGACACTTTGCGCGGTTTGAGCGTGGCCCGCGGTTTGCTGCTCTCCCGGGACGCCTCCAGTGTGATGTCCCGCCGGGTGTTGCGGTCAAACATTCGGAAGAAGTTGTTGTAGGAGCCGGTCATGATGGCACTAAAGGAAAGAGAGCATTAACTGATTGTCTGCACTGGCTTGCCCGGAGTAAAACAAGTAATAAATCGATTAAACCGAGCGGAACAGAGTTACGTAACATATGGGGAAGTAGCCAGTGAAATGATTGCCTGTGAAAACAGGAAAGGCACCGACCTGTCACTGCCATTCCAGCAGCACTCAAACTTGTCAAAGATGCAGTCGTTTTCATACAAGGAGCAGAGTTTACTGCGAAGGTATTCGTGGACCTGGAAAATAAAAACCAAACAAAAATAAACTTCACTAAATCTGAACATTTGCTTGAAAATGTCTTTCAGCTGTTTGAAAAAGTGTTAAACGGCTCATACAGCTTACCAAATACTTGGCTTTTAGCACATCTGACCCTTTTTTTCTCCTTTTATTTAAACCTCAGTGAATGCTAACATTTGTTTTTTTTTAATGAAAGCGCCTTCAGATTACATGGCCAAAAAAACACCTTTGAGGCAACATTCCTTTTCCGAGTCACAAGAACTGGCATCTCATCCTTTTTAACTTTTGTTTATTTATTCTTTTGAGATGAACTTTTGGTTTTCATCTAAACTTCATTGCTGGCTTTAGGAAGAGACTTCTATCTACAGTGTATAAAGAAACAAAATAAAAGGAATACAAATTTAAAGGCAAATGAGACGTTTCAATGTGTCCTGCTGCAAAGTTATTCTTATTTACCTGAACTATCTTATACAGGTTTTAATTAAAACTGACTTTTAGTAATGAGATTATTATTGAAGCATCATATAATTATATTAATTCATAGGTGGTAATGGTAGTTACATCCAAATTCAATAACAAATGTTTATGCACCTGATACGTCTCCACTGGCCTGTTCTCCATGTTAAGGTCCCAAACTTTGACGGAGAGGTAGTCACGTGTCATCATGTAGCGTCCGCTGTGACTGAACTTCACGTCTGAGATGGAGGATATGATCTCAGAGAAAAAGGACCGGCTGCTTGGATCCTCAGGTTCCTCAAAGACTACACAATAAGAGAGATTAATCAAAAAAAGATCACTCAGTTCTTTTTAGGCAATAATAAGTAAAGTAAGTTATCCAAGTCATCAAAATTCTAAAGGATTTACACTTCGAGTGCCTATCGCAGAGTGCCGCTGCTCGCATGTCACACAGGCGAATGGTGCCTTTGCTACTGCTGTACACAAATGCATTGCATTGGTGTGGATGGCACTCAGCAGCTGTGATTACTTCCGTCAGTTCCTCCATGTTTGCGGGCTTGATGTCTACAATATCTGGGAAGACACTGTTAAGGAACTGTCGGTCTTAGGGTTTCAATGTCATACAGAACAAACTTCATCGAAAAAAAACCAAGTTTTTTTATATGCATTTTCTGATGATGAAAAGGATACTAAAACTTCTGTCTGTGATTTCCAAGTGCCATAGATTTATTCTTAGGTCATCTGCAGAGAGGTAAGTTTCATGATCACTATTTACAGAAATGGAATTAATGTGATAGGTGTGCGCATTTGCAAAGATCCTCCGGGGGCTTGCTTCTACCATGAGATCCATTGGCATCAGTACTGGTACCTGAAACACACAATGCATGCTCTTACAGAAAACTGCAGTATCTTTTTTCTCTCCAATTTTTTTATCATTATCAGAAAGGACACAGCTCTGAAGTGTGCTTACACATACCCGTAAAGAGGTGATTCTAAAGGGGTCTCTGAGTCGTCCATCTTCATCTTTCAGATTGTAACCTTCTGCTCGTTTATCTCTTTCACTTATTTTCCACAATTTGATAGTTTTATCTGTAAAATTGGACAATGAACTGAGCAACAATTTCAGTCACTTGAACAAGTAAGTGACTAATTTGGCAAAAAGAAATAAAAATCTTACCATTTGTTGAAAGTAGAAAGTGAGCAGCATTTTGTTGGGGTAGCCATCTTATTTTATTAATTTTTTCCTCAATTTCTAAACTTTTCAAATAGTCAAATTCTGGCTCATGACTCTGAAAAGTGCTATAGACATTGTACTCCCCACGGAGGTGTGGACGATTCTTAGACTAAAAAATAAACAGGACAAAAGAATATATATGTATATATGAGTCACGAGGGAGGCAGATTTTTATATAACACGAGGCAAATAACAAGCAAAAAAAAACAAAAAAAAACAAACGACAAGACAAATCTAATTTCTTTATTATTCGGAAAAAGAAGAAAAAAGACCAACCTCCTGTTCATGTTGAAATATCACTACTCGGCCTCCTTTGTCTCCAGTTGCAAGTAATTCTCCAGAATAGTTGAACTCAACCGTTGAAATAATGTCCGCTGAAAACAGAAATGAATCTGAGTGAGTTCTAATTAACAGTTAAAACTTTGTCATGATAGTTGGCTGAAGACCCTGACTCAACTTATATGCAAAAATTGTAACATTTACTAGCCAAGTTAGACTAGACTGAACCTTCTTTACAATCATCAATGTCATTTGGATTCATCCTAATAACTTAGTCATTTCTCAAATTTGGAATCATTCAAAAATGAAGAGACATCTGGGATTTACAGAGAACTTATCAAAATAGCAGCTGCTGATATCTCAAACCTCACAGAGATTTTGTTATTATGAAAGACTTCCCATGGGATTCTGACCCAGCTAAGCATTTCAACAGCAGCAACAGACCCCATGATGCTCACTGTATACAAAACAAGTTTAAAATGGCTTGGCTTCCATAGATTCTGATATAACTACAGATATCCACCAATGTCTTTTTGCCAAGTCAAAAGACAAATTCATGGAAGCAGCATACATAACCAGGCACAGTGAGGGTGAGAAATCTGTTAAAAACAAATAAAAGGAAATGACAAGGAACAAATTTCTATCAATATAACTAGATAGATTATTCTGAAAAGCGAAACCTCAGTTGACAATGCTGAAAATAAACAATGTAAACATTTGGAATAGAGGGAAAACTGAGGTATCTTGACATAGAATAATGACAAGTCAGAATATAATGATGAATAACTAAAACTAAGAGTTTTTCTGCCCATCAAACATTTGAAAAAGAGAAAGACAAACACTTCAAATTGAAAACAATGAAACTGCTCTTTGGTATTAGAGGATTTTTCAACTTCTATCCACAAGATTTTCTAGTTTTGAGCTTCACAGTAAACAAAAATTAGCTAATCTGGCTTATACTGACCATGATTAAATCAGTAAGAATTGGCAAGTGGTGGCAAAATGTATAAAAACTGCTCAGAGCAGGCGAAATCTTGAATATCTGCTATGAGATTTTTTTGGTGTATCTGCAGTACACACCCGACTTAGTCATCAAATGCAGGAATGTCTTTGTTGAGGTACTAACAGCTAAACACACACAAGCACAATCATTCAAGTATGAATGAAAACAAGCCATGATGTCACTCCACAATTTATGGACGCAGCACATTGACGTCATGCACACGGTCGCCCCCCTTTAATAGTTGAGCTACCGACTAGCTTACAGCTAGTTAGCGGCATTCGGCATTTTATTGGGTAAGGGCGTTTGCGCCGCTGATCCACAAACAGGCTTACACCAATCACGACAGCTGTCTTTCACTAAAGCCTGTTTGCTCATTTATCGAAAGCTATCGCGCATCTCACGTGAAGCCCACAGAACCCCATCATCAAACCACCTAGCTAGCTGTCCACCGTTTTAGCCTAGCCGCCGAGCTAACGTTAGCTACATACCTTCCGCAACATCTTCATCTATGGCTCCTTTCACTTGAGAGAAACACCACTGAAAATCATTTCCTCCTGCAACTCCTGCGAAAAGAAAAAAGCGTCAGTTTGGATCTGATTCACATTCCGCTTGGTGGAAAAATGACCTGACAGTGACACAGTTTGACAACTTAGCTTGCCAGAGCTAACGTTGGTTAGCTAACTTGCAGATTCGAGCCATCACACACACCAAGAGAGGTGGACCCTTTTCCTCCTTTTAAAAGTAGCTTACCCGCCATTGCTTCATTTAGCAGCTCGTGATGTACACAGCTTCCAATATCTAACCAACCAATGCGGCTTGCTCGGAGAAAGAGATAGCATCCACAATCAGTGTGAAGACTCGGGATCCAGATCTGTCAAGACCACGGAAATTATCCGTGATTTTTTTTCTTCCAAAATGGCGCACAGTACATGGAGAAATGACGTCATGCACACATGCCACATCCTGGCTCCATCCATCCTACTGTGCATCAATTTATTTTATGTGAGTTTTGTCTGTATCTTCGGGGGACTCCACTTTGATTAAGTGAGATGCACGATAATTCCGGATTATTTTGTACTTTTCAAAAACTATTGGACTCTGATTAATCCAGAAAATATTTCCCAAAAACTTATTTTTCTTTTTTTTTCTTTAAAAAAAAACAAAAACAACAACAAAACGCGCAAAGTAAACAAAAATACATGT
This sequence comes from Craterocephalus amniculus, assembly GCA_036024015.1. Classification (NCBI taxonomy): domain Eukaryota; kingdom Metazoa; phylum Chordata; class Actinopteri; order Atheriniformes; family Atherinidae; genus Craterocephalus; species Craterocephalus amniculus. Next base: position 1,925 of record JAVQJG010113053.1, on the reverse strand, counting down.
ATAGTAATTAACAGCGTGGGGATTTTTCTTACCATATAGTTACAGGAAAGATGTTCAATGATGCCATTCTCATGATAAGAAAATATAGAACATTATTTTTAAGCGATCAGTTTCAAATGGCTTATTCCCGTTTCTTTTAATAAGAGTGTAATCTTTGAATGAAAAATCACTAAATGTTTGACAGAAGAAGGTACCGTCACTTTTATTAGACGGTCAGTTGGTGACATCTAGTGGAGGAAGTGGGTTACGACAATACATTTCCAAATTCATTTTTGTGCGCCTCCCACAATTATTTTCTGTGTAGCTACTCGGTCATGGTGTTTTTTAATATCTGGATGGAAAAAACGCAATGATCTCAATAGAAAATAATGATTGGTTGAAATGTAAATAACATCACTTTTCAACCTGCCACATAGATGCAACCCATTTAGGTATTAAATAATGATTGTGCCAATTCCCAAGTCCTCACCTTAGTTAACTTTCAAGTAAAAAGTAAATAACATCACTGAGGGTACATCTTGGTTCTGGAATATTTGATAACACCTCGATAAGTTGAAAAGTACAATATATATTCCAATGAGGCATGATGTGTTAAGTGAGCCAGCCCCTTCTCTTAGATAAGGACATCATCTGGGGTCACAGAATAAGGTATGTACAAACACATACTGTAATATAACTATGCTGTCCCTCAAACACAATTACATTTCCATGCATACAACAATGAATAACATTCTAGTTCATAAAATGAAATTGATGTGTCCATAACACATTTTGAACTGGTTTTGTCGCAGAAATTAAACATATTCATCTTTCTTTCAAACACTTAAGAAATGGCTTAAAACAAAGCCAAGTAAAAATGGTTAAAGTTCATGTAGTGAGCTGTTTATACATCTTCCTGTTAAAAGCAGTTTCCATCAAACTATGTGCAGATAAATGAATGAGGGCATGCAGTTTTTATTATGTGGTAGTATAAGGGTTAAGAAAAAAGTTTTTAATTTTACTCAGAAAATAAAATTGGGACATTATTATATCCCTTCAGATTTAATTTCTGTGAACTCTCCTTTAATTCCCCCTCCAATGACCACAGTCCACATGAAGATGAAGTTACACCATTTTGTACATAAAAGGTTGAGTATTTAGTCTGGCAAATACATATATATATCTAAGCAAAAAGAGGATTTTTCAATCTGGTTAAAGGAGTAAACTTTTTAGATACTCTGCTTAAAAACTGCCTAAAAGTATTTATTTTTTTGTGTCTCTCAGCATTGTGGTGCAAAGAGAAAAATAATCTTTTTTTAGTTTCATAGTTATTACAGTAGGTATTCTCTGCAGGATAGTGTTTCCAAGAAATGGGAATGATACGATTGTCTTGGGGTTGATATTTGTATATAAAAAAGCCCCATTCCCAAAATTATGAGAAAAACAAAAGCTCATAAGATGGGATAGTATATGATATCTGGGCCAGATTTGAGCAGATAAAATAGAATAAGCACATTTGTTCCTTTGAGTGTAGCAGTTATTAGAAACATACAATTTATGTGCATACTAATAGGCTATATAAATTCTGCTGGAAAAGTAAAATAAGGACCTCTGTTTGCTTAATGCCTGATTCTATTTCACATTTCCTAAGTTACTTGATCATTTGACTGTAACTGTGATAGACAGTATATCATACATCATACATCATACATCATACAGTGTGTGTTTGTTTCAGCATATTGTCCTGGAGCTGTCGAGGCAACAAATAAGAGTGTACCCTGAAAAGACCTGTACCAAACCTACTAAACCCGGTATTTCTATGCAACTTTCTATGCAACTCCAGGCCTGGAGGTTAGGCACACACACACACACACACACACACACACACACACACACACACACACACACACACACACACACACACACACACACACACACACACACAC
>JAVQJG010113051.1:0-11373 GCA_036024015.1 Craterocephalus amniculus | reverse complement strand
CATGGTATAGTATGTGGTAAAAGGGGTAATTTCATTACACTTAATGACTCATTGATTGCGCATATGTACGAGTTCAGGGCATTTTAGTTTACGAAAGCGGCTAGTTTTTTTAGCATTGGAGTGACGCGCTTTCTCTGCCGGGTAAATTTTTGGAACGTCCAGACTCCGATGAGCCAGTAATGGCGTTCCCCTAGTGATCCGGAGTCAAATTATGAAAGTTAAACCCCTTAGCGGCTTTTTTTTTTTTAGCTTTTGTGTGAAGCTTTTTCTTCGCTATTGCTAACTAAGCTAGCCGGACGTGAAATCGGGTATAGTCCCTTTAAGCTGTCCAACAAACGTATAAAAGTACTTACAAAGGACATTAGCTTGACCTGTGTGGAAAATCCACCCCGAAGTGTGGTGAATTTGTGTGTGATTGAGAGAAATTCCACTGATGCTGTCCGTTTATTCACCTAAATCCACTGTAGCTGACCAAATCACCATCAGTTAGACAAAATGTAGCATTTTTAGTCATGGATTAATATGTGCAATGTGATTTACCTGAACTACATAAATCCACTCTCTGTTTGGAAATTATGGAATTACATACATATCCCACTTCAGATCCTGATGTATAATTTGGTTAATTATCCTAATAGATAAAACTGGCTGTATGTTTAAATTCCTGAGAATGAATCTTCAAAACCTTACAGGCTGTCTCATAGCTGAAACTTTAGAAAAAAGTTGGATTCAAAGATCTTAGTATTTTAGTTGGCTGGTTGTTTGGAAACTCTAACCTCATGCCATCATCATTCATTGGCATGTACAGTATAAGGCAAGGCAAGTTTATTTGTATAGCACATTTCATGTACATGACAATTCAAGGCGCTTTACACACAAACATTAGAAACATTACAGCAAGGTGCACAAAGCAATAAAGAGAATTAAAAACAAAAGTAAAATAACAAAATTAAAGAAAGAAAAACTCTCAGAAAAAAATCACTTACAAAAGGCTGCAAATAGAAAAGTTTTTAACCCTGATTTAAAACTGCTGACAGTTTTAGCAGACCTGCAGCTTTGTTTGTGGAGTTTGTTCCACATGTGTGGAGAATAAAAACTGAACGCTGCCTCTCCGTGTTTAGTTCTGATTCTGGGAACTGAAAGTAGACCTGACACTGATGACCTGAGGGTTATAAGCTTAATATACGCTGTGAGATGTATGTTTTAGCATATTCATATAGAAAAACCATCAACGCGCTGACGTGGAACCGCTGTGTGTGTATGTGCCAGTGTGTGTGTGTGTTATCTGTACGAGGGGGGGCTAGATTGACCGGCAAGCTGAAGAGGCCACAGCAGGAGATCTGAGCAACATCTCAAGTCTCACATGTGGCTTTAAGCTTGTTGAGGAAATGGAAACAAGCAGCTGCACCTTTGTGTTAAAGGGAGATGAATGGTTCAGGCATGTGGTCAGGATGCCTCCTGGGAGGAGAGTGGAACATGCTGGCAGGATTACACATCCCCTCTAAGCCAGAGAATGTCCACAGATCCCAGGAAGAGCAGCCAAAAGCTACTGAAAGCATATAACTAATCCACTCCAGCCATTCATTTTCACAATGTAAATCAAACAGCATCTATACTGAACACCTGGAGCTGAGATCTACATTTTAGAGACACATGTGGCTCTGCTGTTAAAACATTTGTCTATTTTAGCCCAATAACATTTTGTCATGTGTTTTTTTTTTTTCTTTTTCATCCGTTTATTCCTCGGTTGAGGAAAAACGATGTCTTAAAGCCTTTTTCCTCCTTTCTCTAAACAGTTTGTCTGTTTCTCGCCTCCGCTCTTTCCTTTCCCCTCTCTCCTCTACAGGATGATGGATGTGGTTCTGCTAATCATAAGCTCCACTATCCCTCATCCGCTGGGAGAGCCACTACTCCATGCATTGTTCCCCGTCTTCATCGCCTTGCCTTCTCCCTCCTCTTTGTCAGGTTTTTGTTTCCTTTTTCTGTCTCTCCTTCACATCTCCTTTCGCCTGTGCTTGATGATGGATGTGGCTTCATCAGCTCCTGCTATCTGAAGGAGGCTCTCAGGCCCGTGATGCCAGAGGACCCAGAGGACGGCGGCCAAGCCAAACCTTCCCAACGAGGTGCTCATTAAACTCATCATGGGAAACTAATGAGGATGAATTTGGAGTCTGGATGTGGTTTAGTACCGGGGGAGTGCTGGTCTTCTCTCAAAGTGTCTATTCGTCTGTTCTACCCAGACAATTGTTGCGATTTTATTCTGTTTGGGTTGTCTGGCTTTAGTTCTGCTTTCTTTCAATTTCCCGTTTGAATGGAGACGAAACAAATTTGTGTATAATGCGAGGTGGTTTAAGGAGCATGACTTTCAAACATTTTCTGAATTAATAGAGTCACATGTGGGGAAAATGGATTTATTCACACCTCGTCTTTCCCACTGTCTGGAGCGGATGACTCAATCAAACTTTGCAGATGCAATTAGACCCAAGGGCTTTAGTGCAGAATCATCTCATCATCCGAAGCATCTGGGAAATGAAAGACATGAGAAGGAGACGGCATCCTGATCCCCGGCCATCCCAGATACTGCCGTTTAACATGAACAGATACAAACTTTCTGCTGTCTCCAAGTCTTCTCAATCCGTTAGGGATGTGTGGATCAGCAGAACATGACAGATCACACTGTTGCACCTCCTCCCTTTGTCTTGCTTCGCCTGTGGCAGTTCCTGTTTTTACCTGTGATGTGGTGGAGTCAGTCCCACCTTTCACAGTTAAGCTTTCTGTTTCTTTTTCACATCCAACAGATTCTTAAAAAAGCTGCAAGCTGTTGGACTGGACTGGAACAACAAAATCTGAAAGCTTGTTGTTCATTTTAGTTAATTTCAACAAACATCCAACAATAATGTTGTTTGGTCTTCATAATCAAGGAGATACTATATTAAACTTGACAAGTTGTTCTTCTCAGATGGTTGAGGGTTCATGCCATGTCATCTTGTTGGTGTGATAATCATGTTTAACCCCAATCCATTCACACCGGATGTCTAAATTACATGTAGAATTTGATTGATTTAAAGAATTTAGAATATAGATAGATTTATTGAATTTAGTCAGACATGTCTGAAAGTTATCTGAAGCAACTGCAATCTGATTGGATCAGACCAGCTTCCATATGCTGTAGGTAAATCTTGTCGTACAGTTTAAGCCTGCTTCGCCTGCAGTGTGTCCATTTGGTTTCCATCGGCTGTTCAGAGAAATCCTACCATTCACTTTATTTGAACTAATTTCCGTGCTGGTGGTTTTACTTGAGATAATTAGCTGCATCGCTGAGTTGTTCGATAGCATCTCAGCTATGTCTGAGAGAAAACTGTTAAAAACCTGCAGCTGAAGCTTCTGCTCTTTTCTAATTACGAGTGTTGTCCTCGAGTGAAGCGGAAGGTGAAGAGATCAAGATTTGCCTGGACTACGTAACAACTTGCCTGCTATCTTTCATCACAAACAAGCTGGTAATCAGTTCTTTTAATAACACTGATTGTTAAATAAACTGAGACAAAAAGGAAAGTGATACTTGAGCGGTTTCTTTTACAGCCACATGCCTGGCATGTTTTTATGAATTGTTATGGTGATATAATATCTTAAGCGCACCGCGGCTCACTTCATCACTTATATATGTAAATTGTGCATCACAATACAAAAATTCATCAAACTTAAGAACTTCAAAGATGTTTCAAGTCTATGTGGTAGTTTAAAAGCGTTTTTCTTCATTACATTGTGTAATTTGGATTCACAACAGACTATCAACCCGTCTGTGTCATTTAATTATAGGTGTATGAAATGAGAGTTTTCCTCCCGCACTTCTTTAATGTTTCCTGGAATTGATAAGAAAGAGGAAGCTCATCACATTACACTGCAGAGCTGTGATCCTCCTTTGTCGCGGCTCACTCACACTAATGGGCCTCATCAGCTTCGCAGGCAGATACTCGACTATTAACCAAGAAGAGGCAGAAGTTGTAATGGGAATCGCAGAAACAGAGGGTGGGATAATAGGGACGGGAAGATGGGGAAGCAATGAGGAAAGGTGGAAGAGGGGGGAGGGGAAGATGAATCTGTGAGGAAGGAAGTGACAGATCATGAAACGTGCACACAGATGTGAGATTAATCTTACATGACTGTAACTCAAAGCGCACATATGTCCACAGATACTCCCATGAGGGCAACTGGCTGTTAATATGGGCTCCACAATAGCAAAATAAAGGGTATAAAAGATTTGAAATGACTTTTTTTTTCAGCTGTATTTACTGAAGCTAATATAGCCCCTTTCCATTTGATATTATCCTTGCTGACATTAATTCACCCATGACCAACACAACCTTTCTTCCATCCAATCTCCATCTATTTCCCCATCTCTCACATCATTAATCCCCCCATTAGCTCGTCTATCCATCTAATGGATAATATATTTCCTCATTTCTGTCCATCTTTACCTTGATTTAGCCATCTACTTGTTTGTTTGTTTTATTTCTATTTAGTTTAGTTTAAATAGAACGTTTTCTAGGGACTTTTGATTTCTAAATTCACCTATGGTTTCACATGAAGACTAATCAAACTGTTACTACACAGAGGAGTTAAATAATCATATATACCTAGACAGATACATAGAAAAAAATGCAGCATATTTCTCCTTGAGTTAAAAAAACAAACAAAATAAAAGAGAATCAGGTTTCGCTCAGTACAGATTAGAGATGGGATTTCTAGTAAATTAATAGATTATCAGAAGAATTAATGATGAATTATCAATTAATCATTCATATATCTATATTAAAATGTAATATTTTTAACTTATATTTAAATTAAGAGTAAGTAGAAAATAAAACTGTGTTTTTTACTTATTTAGATCTTTAGATTTAAAAGATTAGCGACTTGGGATTCCCTCAGTGGTTACACTGGAAAATATGTTTACATACAACTTCAGCTCCAGTGTAAAAATGCATTCCCTTAATCAACTAAAAGATAATTTTATCGATTATAATCTTAACGATTGATTATGCCAATCCTTAGTACAGATCTAAAAATATTTAATACAGTAGAAAGTTTTATGTGACATTTGTCATCATGTACTCGAGAAGCTTAGAAGGCAGGCTCTGACTATACCATAGGAATATTCAACAAAACGTTACAAAAAGAAGATTCAGCTCAATGGGATGTACTGTATATATATTCGGGGAAATTTCATTTCCTAAAAAATCCCATAGTTTCCAAAGTAATGACAAGAAAATACATCCAAAAGAATATCACTGGTAGTTTCATTATGTTATGGAAATTCATTATGTTATGGAAATGTAATAGTTTCATTAAATAAAACCTGCATTTGTCACAACATCTGCAAAAACATTTGGTGGTTCTTTATCAATTTTAGCTGATGTTATGAAGAGCCATTTTGGAAGGTCCAAAGAGCCACCGGGGGCTTCACAAACTCACACATTTTACCACAAAAACAGATGATACAGATCTATTTTGGATTCCAGGCTCATCCTCCACATGATACAGCTCTGATTTTTCTCCATAAAATGGCTCAACAACAAGTGGTAAAATCTCTGCTCCTGATTTTCAAGCAGGTTCCCTCTACAGACCCACAAACTGACAAAGAGATGATTAACATGCAGCCACAGGTACACATGTATTTGCTCTCCAGTGGCGTTTTCAGAGAGGTGGCACTTCTTGTTCAACCCTTACCTACATGAGGTCAGCAGGTAAAATAGTGCCATGAAAATGTAGACATGTAAACATGGACTTATGTCGGTCATTTAACATTTCTGACATGTTTTAATAGAGAATAAAAACATCCAGTCTTTCCTTTGAACCTGTTCACCCATTTGTTAACAAAATGGAAAACCTGACAAAACGTAGTCATACATTATAATTTAAGTTAACTTATTACTATATACAGTGTAACACAATAATAACTGGGGCTAGAAAGTGAATTAACCACTAAGGGATTATGAACTTCTAATTTTCCTCCTGATCTAGTTAAGAAAAAGAAAGAAAATCAGTTTTCTGTTCACTATCCGCCACCATCAGCTGTTATTTTTGGATTTTAATGCATGAAAAGATGGCTGTGTGCGCTGAGTGCTTGCAATTTTAAAAATTCATTAGACATGACACACATTCAGGAGCTAGCTGGCACAAGATTAGCATACCTCAAGCTCCATGTAGCCAAGCTAATTAGCTTAAGCAATATCTAGCATGGGCAGCAGATTTCATGCCATTAATTGTCCATTGAAACAATTTCTCAAAAATGCCTTTCAGTTTGTAATAAGTGTTTTAATATAAAAATAAATTACAAAAGGTCTAGAAGCTATGGAGCAGTTAGAATAAAATGACTGACAGGTGGTTTCATGCCCTTTTGTAACCCAGCCAGACTTCCAGATTGTCCTGGGTGCATTGTGGTTATGTGCTTTGATGATTCTTTTCATCATTAAAGTCATAGCTACTGTATGTCTAAATGCAAACGTTTACAACAGGGGTCTCAAACTGGTTCCAGAAGGGGCCGTGTGGCTACAGTTTTCATTTCAGACTTGACCATGAGTGGAGTCTGGTGTGCTGCTGCATGGTTGGACTGTGAACCTGCAGCCCGTGACCCCTTCTGGAGCCAGTACGAGACCCAAAGTACCATTAGCAAACTTGACACAACATTTTCTTGGATGGGTTAACATTAACAACCTCCGGCTAAGACATGTGGAGCATATACAGTTGCGGCAAAAACTGCAGTTCGCCCATCAACCACTAGGGGCTGGCCCCAAAACAGGGCAAATCCGCATTGACTCCTATGTTAAAAAGGCGGACTTCACAGCAAAAATAAACATGTTTACAGCCTGGTTCAAAATTTTTTTTTTGCTGTAGGTCAAGTTTACCTTCATGACAACTGTGGCGGAGGTAAAATTTAAGTGTCCTTTAGTCTGATGGGTGTCAATCATCCATCCAGAGACTTGCGATGCTTAAGATCGTGACAGTAGGAACCGCCTGATGAGCCTCTTTTCACCTCTTCCCAAACCTAGAGTTCTTGTGGTCTTTTGGTTTGCCCATTTCTGCTACATGGAGAACAAATGAATGTGTCAAGCTTTGCTATATTTTACACTTTTTTTATTTTAGCACCACTCCGGTGGTGGTGTATAACTCAGTACCAACTCACAACCCAGATACTGCAGAAGATCTTAGTGTGACACATTAAATATAAAGAAAACTTTAAAGTTTCATCAATTTTCTATGAGGAAATGTTTGTGGGGTGTTATTGTGCTAATATGCGCAATAACTTCATGGTCTTGAGCCCTGTAAGCAAGACTGGAGCAAAATAAGAGACTCCTGGACGTACCTCACATTTCTGTCCCACTGTGTAACCGGCCTGAGGCAGCTAAAGACGAATATTAATGACAGACAAAGCTACTTAATGTCTGTAGGCGTGCAGGCGATAGAGCTGCCATATGTTCTCATGAGCTGCAAGCAGATGTTTTAAAATTCCGTGTGTGGTGAGGTAAAAAACGCTGCTGTAAAACTAAGTAGAAGCAAATTAGCACAAATTAACAACAGGACATTGATTTTTAGCTCTTAAAGGTTAATGCGGTTTGTGACTCCTCTGTCTGAGAGACTGTCCGGGGAGAGACGGAGGTAAAGTGAGCCAGAGGGGAGGCTCAGAATGTAAAATGAAAGCAGGGACAAAAGCCATATTTTCTCCATATATCCAGAAAATGTGTGAAAGATCGAGATAACAGAAGGTAGAAGGAGTGGAGAAGAGATTATTTAAAAGAGCTGAGGTCACTTAGTGTTAAATAAACTTTAGAAAAAGAGATTAAAAAGGAGGAAGTGTGCGTCATTACCTCACATTAGTTTAACAGTTGGTTAAATATAGAAAAAGTACGGCTACATTTAATGTGTTTATCATTTTAATATCACTTTAAAGTATTTTGTTAACTTGTAGCAGTCATCAGCATTTAAGAAATCTAAATTTATCCATTATCCCTTTTATGAAAAAAAACCCTAAAACAACATTCCAAGTATCTGTGTAAAAATAAAGCATATTTAATTTAACAGGATTTCCTCTTAAAATTTTAAGGACCCGACTTTCATGTCGAACATAGAATCCACCCAAACACATCTGTAAATTTTGTTTTGTGGTAAAAGATAATGTACTATAAGCATTTCCTTCTCACCGTGCATTTCTCCAGCATCCTTGGTCTATCAGCAACTGTATTACATTAACTGGTGTTTCTAGATTCTCCCTCGGAGTGACTATGATTGGTTTCTTAGTTGCACTGTAAATAATACTAACTTGTATTGTTACGATTATTCTTGACTGCTGTAAAAAAGCAGAAAAATCCTTTTCTCCATTTTCCAACTTTAAAGTTTTACTTCAGTTTATAACTTGACAAAGTTTTACCCGGGTTGTTTGACATATGATCGAAGGTGTCAAATCTGATTGTTAGTGCTGAATGAGCCCAAATGACCACGCTTAGACTGATTCTTTCATGTAGCTTCCCTGCTGATGTCTTAATCTCCTGCCACAGCTCTTGCATATTGGGAATATTATCATGAGTTAAACTGTGCCCACACATCCCAGTTCAGTTAAAAGCAAAGACCACGATCTTAGAGCACTTAAGGAATTTCACAAGATGCAGTCAGGAGGACGGTACTGAGGGATAAAAGGAGAAGAGGCAAATGGTGATGGTTGTTAAGCTTTGCCTCAGGTAATGGGGTCATGTCTGCATGTTATAGCTGAGTGAACACTGCTTGGGCCAAAGGGACCATTAAAAAAAGAAAAAAAAACAAAAAACAAGCACACACGTGTGTCCAATGGCAGGTCAGGGCAGCTTTTATCAGCAGCTCTGCACATGCACATATACACACATGCACACTCACTGATGCAGAAATAATCAAAGGGCACACATTTAACACTATCCTAAACACACAAATGCATGGGTAGAGAAATCAAACACACACTCCTGGATAAATGTGTGTATAACTGCTTTAAGTATTTTGCCATTTTAGGGTTTTGGTTGCAGTAACATGTGTATCTGCACGCACTTTGTTTTCCACACCTTCATTATGTGTGTGTGTGTGTGTGTATTGGAGCCAACATGGTTTTCATGGCTGGATTTTTACCGAGTAAAATGCCGTCATTTATATTCATACCCTGCCTGAGGAGAAAGGGAGCTGCACACTTTGTATTTGACACTAATGCACATAAGACACGGGCCCATTTTATAAATAATGATTCATCCTTCAGGCTTTTGGTTTCCCTCTTGCTCTTCTATAGTTTTCCCCGTGAGTTTCAAAGAAGTATATCTCTTTTTTTTTTAAATAAATATATCGACCACTTTCTTATTTGCATATCAGCAGAGCCAGAATTACAACATTTCTCCAAAGAAATGGCAGGGGAGCACTTTGACTTGGTAGCAACCCTCGCTGCATTTAGCAGCACCAATATGACAATTCAAATGATAATGAGTTGGAAGATGCTATTTTTTTCATTATGGAAAGGGTAAATATAAATGCTTTTTATTAGATTCGCTGCTGCACAGAATAAATACATCTTATTTATAAATATTACTTTGTGCTACAGTCCAGTAAATGCAGCAGCAAACCAAAAGTGTGGGACATGATGTAAAATGCATGCTTGGTGTCCCAGAGGAGGTGGAAAACCATTTCAGTTATTGTTTCAATTATTCAGAGTACTTTTACTTCAGCATTAATAGCAAATGGCAGCTATGCAATAAGTGTTCAATCTTAACTAGATGCTGCAATTAAACCAGTGGAAATTTATGTATTTACATAGTTTATGTGGTCTCCTTGTCGTGATTATTCTGTAACACTGTCCGAACCCCTTATAGACGAGCTTTCATGTAATTTTTCTCTAACAGTAATGACTTCACACTTCAGGAAAGACTTTCCAAAGTTCATTTTTGGATGTTTGCTACCTTTTGTTCCATTCTCCATCCAGATTATTCCACACTGCTTCAGAAGTCCAGGTCCATCCTTCCGTCAGACCTGTTGCCACTGATTCTCAGTCCAGCTCTTGTTTCATGCGGCATACTTCAGCCTTTTCTCCCCAATTCCCTTCCTTTAGAAATGGCTTCTTGACATCAGACCATTTCTGATGAGGCTTCAGTCAGTAGACAGTAGACAGATCAGCTAAAGGTCCAGATGTGTTGGTCAGGTCTTTGATGGGTTTGTTCCCATTTCTTCAGGATTCGCTTTTAGTCCCTTCACACCGGCACAGTGCTGCTTCTCAAACATACTAAATTTTGAACCGGCCAATATGAATATGGGCTCTGAACGGAGCTGGTGCCCGAACCAGAACCATGTGCGCCTGAAAGCACTATTTCAGACACAGTTTATCTTTTGGGGATAGTTTTTTTTTTTTTTTTTTTAATACTCCTTTAGTCCTCGACTTATCCAATCTCCTCAGATGTTTGAAGGACACACTGGACACCATCCTGAGAAGTGCCAAATTTTCAGCCAGCAGCTTTTTGGGAGTCATCTTGTTCACTGTTAACCCAGATAAGTTTAATCAACTTAAAAAAACTAAGGTAACACGTTGCCTTAAATGTTTTAAGTAATGAACTACTTGTCACACAGTTACAGTAACTAAAGTTACTGAGTTACAACCAAGTTGTTTACCTCAGCTTGTAAAGTAAGCATTACTTTTCTCAACTTGATCAGTTTTATTTTACTGGATGTTCATGAGGTTGTGGAAGAGACTTGTTTAGATTAATTCCACAAGAATTGGAAGCGGTGCTTCAGGAAATGTTTCATTTCAAATTCATCTTACTTAAAGTAATTGATGCACTCAAAATGTGACTTGTTTTTCAACAAGACATGAGGGAGTGGAGCTTCTGCTCTAAGTATTGTTTGACCCCTAACATCTCTGTTATGGTGCAGTAACTGGCTGACTGGATTTAAACACAGGGAGAAGCAAGAACTGGAGAGGGGAACATGTTTATACACTAAAACTATGCTGAATGGTGCATTATTGCAGATTTAGTTCAACACAGAGACCAGAACATGTTTTTCTGTCTGCTAGCTGCAGAACTGGAAGGAGGAAAAACAAAAAGTCCTTTAAAAAGTGTTGTGTGATTTCAACTATCATTAATGTGCCAAAGTAAAAGTGAAAGTTCAGGTTTCATACAGTGAATTATCAGTTAAAAGTTGTTAATATAAGTGAAGCATTGTGGGAAATCCTGCTCCTCCATTCCTCCTCAACTTAAATCAATTAAGTTGGTTAAGTTGTTTAAACTCAAACAAATAATTAAGATAGACCATTTTAAAAGTTCACTTTACTCAGAATTAATCATTAATGTAACTAAATACAAACTGAGTTTATGTTAGTTG
>JAVQJG010113047.1:0-10132 GCA_036024015.1 Craterocephalus amniculus | reverse complement strand
GTGTGTGTGTGTGTGTGTGTGTGTGTGTGTGTGTGTGTGTGTGTGTGTGTGTGTGTGTGTGTGTGTGTGTGTAGGACATAAACAGTGTTGGCAAGCCAATTAATTTGTTTATGAGTGTGCTCAGCAGGCTATGTGACCTCAGTGCCAGAGAGAGTTAGGGTGCATTAGGCAAGCTGATGGTTTCCTATTCAGAATTGGTTTGCACGTATTTATAAAAATAAAAATACATAAAGAAAAAGAGAGAGGGAAAAAAAAACAAAAAAAAAAAAATCACAAAGAGGAGATGAATGCGTTGTGTTTTGAACGCTTCATTGGTACTGTTTTTTGAGGAGCACCAGGAACAAAAAAATACTTCAAGTTTAGGGAAAATAGTTAAAATTCATATTGTCAGTCTCACTTTAAAATTAGTTAACTGTCTTCATCATGTTTCGACCATATCTTGTGTCTTTGTTTCTGCCCGTATATTCAATCTTGTTGTTCAAAATGGATATTTACCATAATTAACGGCCAATCTGAACCTTAACAAATTCCCTTTGCAAATATTGAATGTAAACTTTTGTAGTGCAAGAAATCTTTCCACAGTTATGCCAAATAGTGTATTCTGGTATTACCATGTTAGCTAGATGGATGAAAAAGTAATTAACCCCCACTTCCATCACTCTCCTATGAAGCCAACTTATATTTAAACTTTTAAAAGTTGTACAGTGACAATGTGTCACGTGAAAGTAATACAGCTAAGAGGGTTGTCCATGGTAATTATTATTTATTGATACATTATTGATTGTATTGCTTCAGTTGTACTAAATATATTTCATGTTTTAATCATCAGTCTATTAGCTATATTCAAATCCGTCAAGAATCACAGGAATTGGAGTTAAGCCCAAATGAGGTACGCCTTGAACAGCTCACTAGTCCATCACCTTACAACAATACCCTACAGTACAGTACTAAGTCAATTTACTCTGTTTCAGCCAATTCATAAAAGTGATTTGATCCACTATAAATGTCTTGAAGACATTTGAGTATGTGTAAGCCCTAATACTGTTAGCCACATAGCCTACTGTAAATTAAGTAAGACTGTCTCTCATCTGAAATTTCCATCTTACCACTTTTAAAATCTCCTTCACGAAAAGAAATGGCAACCTTTAAACCCACACAGGGAAAATGTCAACTTTATGAAGTTGTATTTATAGAGCGTGCAATAAATTAGGTCTTTCCTCACTCTATTTTTTTATATCTATTTAGATAAGAAAAAAGATTTATTAAGGGCTCTAGTGCCCTTTATTATTGAGCAGGTACATCAGAAGTAGGTCAGGGAGACTTCGGCATTGAACCTGGTCTGGCTGGATTTATGGCGGGCTCTCAGGTGAACTAAACAGTGCCCACACGAGTATTTACCAACAACAAACCAGTTATTTTCTGTCTGTTTTTTCGCTGCCTAATCAACATTTCTGTGCGGACTTAGTCACTGTGGTGCTTTACGTAGCCTTCCCTGTCGGGAAAACTACGACAGAAACAGCTGTTAAACTTTAATGCCTCCAAACCAAGGTCGCGGTGGAGGTGAGGTGGCTCCAGGCTGAAGTAGCAGCTAACTTTATGGTTAGCGACCCAACAGTGGTGAAGCAGACACAGACTCTGCTGGATCTAGAAGATTTATTAGCTTGTAGCAGAACAGCCGCTAAGCGAGAAATTTCTCAAAATTAGCTTTCTGCTACAATGCCAGATCCAACCTGTTTTACACTCACTAGCTACTAACAACATGCTTCACTCCATTTGCCGACCACTGCAGTAAACCATGGCAGGGGGTTGTAGAGTTCAGGTCCCAATGTAAGCTTTTTCTTACTACTTGCATTTGTTTATTAATTTTATTCAGGTTACTGATACTGATACTATAATTGCATTTACACACTCTGCATCTCTGTGAGAATATATCGGATTAAATTAACCGAGTTAATTAAAAGTTGGATTAAATGGTTCACGCCTCAAGTTGTATATTGTAGCACCTGGCATTTTTTTGTTTTCTAAGTTGTATCGTGGGGTCATTTTAGACAGTTTTTTATATGCTTGATTGGCTTAGGATCCACAGTTTGGAGGCCAGCCAAAGGCCTTGGGCTCTTTATCATGTTTGAGTGATTCTTCAAATGTTTCTGAGTTGTGGACAAATTTACTCCAGTCAGATAGTGCCATTAATAGAAGGTCTCTGATTATGGCCTGCAAGAATGTTGAAATGTGTGCTACATGCCAAACAACATCAACTTGAAGGCCAGGATCCAAGGTTTCCCAGCAGAAAACTATACATTGTAACACCATGATCACTGTTGGCCGCTTCTCTTTTAAAATTTCAGATGATTTATAGTGCATGTTTTAGATGGATGTTAAAACTAGAAATTAAGTGATTTCCGATAATAAGGTAACTTTTTTTGTTTGTTCTATTATTTACCCACTGGATGGATTATTTTGCTCTTTTTTAAATGCATCCAAATGTATTATTGGCTGTCTGTGTGTGATGTGATTGTAAACCAATCTGGAAAAAAGTGCATCCAGAGGGTACCTGGAGAAACATGGTAACAGGAATAAAAGTTGTCAATATTAGATTTTCTTTTTTTATTGAGTTGGAAGAGTGGTAATATTTAGACCTTTTGCAACTAGAATATAACCCACATAAAACATTTGGAGATACCTTGATAATTTTTACTTAAGTATAGGCAACGCTAATGATTAACCTTTAATGGTAGCGTGACATAACAGTTGATTATTATGCTGTTAGTACCAGTTGTAACTGCCTGAGTACACGGGAACCCATAAAATATTGATTGACTAACGCTCGTGTAGTAGTAGTTAATGTAAATATTAATATCAATGGTTCCCTCTAAACACTATCTGTGCCAGCAGCAGAAGCAAGAGGTGGTGCGTTGCATTGTAAGCAGACAAGATAATGACATTGATGGACAAATGGTTGTAAGATAAATTATTCTGAATCTGCTACATTTGAATCAAGCTGATATAACAATAAAAACAATAACATAAACTGTTAACAATATTGCAAGAGAAAGCAACAACTTTTTTTTTCTTTTTTTTTTTGAATGGCACGAGGCTGTCATCCGCCTTGGGACAGAGGATAATTGACACCGTTTCTATGGGGGTGTGATGGATTGCCTGATTAGAGACCCTGGCATCAGTATGCCTCACAGATGGCAAATTAAACAGTAGACAGATGCCCCCAGCCTTCCTGCCACCCTCTTATCCACTGCACTGGCTTGGTACACCCTCCCTAACCTCCCTGTGTCCTAGGTTGTGTTGTACTCTTTGTGCTTCTTTTGTCTCTGTTTATCTATTGTCTACTGGTATCCACTCAACACTAATAACTTACATTAAAGTGATCGTTCCTTGAGATTTGATGATTTAATGTTACTTTTTCCCTGCTCTTTTCTTGTTATGAAGTGTCTGAAGTTCTCGCTTACATTTGTTACTCTCTTGGAAGGAGTTTTGCAGCCCTATCTGCCATCAACATTTTGTCATCAAAAAAGCTTGTGTCATCTGTTTTTGATGCCTTCATGAAGCTTCTGAGGGATTTTAAGCCACGGTAACAAACAGGAGCAATGGCCCAGATGCACTCTCTAAAAGATGTTTCAACTGCTGTGTGTTGTGTAAATGCCACTGCCGTGTAACATTCAGTCCTTGTAGGTGTGCTTGTGAGTGTTTTACACCTCAGAGGGACCCCAGAACCATTGGCCGGTGCATCATTAATACTGACACCTGCAGACGTACCATCATGTTTGACAAATCACTTGGGCCTGTCATCATTGGGCACTCTCACATGTCTGACATACACATGTGCCATGAAAGAGACAACATGTTTTTTCTCTGTTATGGTACATTATATGGGGGGGCTAAAAGCTCTGGGGTCTCAGTGATAAGTACTTGCAGAGAAAGAGAGAGAATGCCTGACTTTGAATGCACACCTATTCAAGCTTGTCTTTGCTTTTTTGTCTTTTTTTCTCCCCATCTCCATCTTTGCAAGTCCTGCCTGCTTGTACAATTACTCTCAACCATGTCTTTGTTTTATCTCGGTTGACTG
This sequence comes from Craterocephalus amniculus, assembly GCA_036024015.1. NCBI lineage: Eukaryota > Metazoa > Chordata > Actinopteri > Atheriniformes > Atherinidae > Craterocephalus > Craterocephalus amniculus. Next base: position 6,054 of record JAVQJG010113047.1, on the reverse strand, counting down.
AATCTGGTTTTATTTAATTATTTTCAATAAAGGACAGTACTCTAGCCTCTGAGTGGCCTCCTCCTTTAATAGGAGAGGATGTGGGCGACAGAGACAGTATTAACGCAATTGCACAAATGTTTTTTACCTGGGTGTAACTTTCATGGCCTGCCCCTAAAGTGTCCCATCGCTCCAGTGGTTTGGAAAGCATCTATTATATTCAGCCCACAGAGCAATCGTGGGATGCAGATGGAGGCAGAGCTCATCATGTCTAAGGCTTCCTGCGAGTGCCCTTTGCAAATGCCAAAGACAATGATGGGTAGGAGAGAAGTGCGGCTCCATCTTCGTCTGCATCTGTATGCCTGACCAACCCAGTCGCTGGTGTGTCAAGTGTTGAACTCACGGTGAAATGAGCTTTGTAATCCAATGATATCTTGTCAGCTCAAATCTGCTGCTTTGGTCATGAAGTGAGGCTTTTTTTCTTCTTTTTCCTCCTTTTTTCACTGAAATGTCCATAGAACAGTTCAAGGAAATATTAGGTTCTGGAGAAAGGAATAAATGTGCAATAAACTCATGGAAACACTGTCAAATAGACACAAAGGAGACAAAAAATGGAAGAGAACCCAGTTAGGAAACATAAAAGTGCACATTTGGCTTTTTTTCACTCCCGAAGTCGGCCAAACAAACCAATCCATGTAGTTTTCTGAGGGGGGAAATCTAAGGAAAAGAAAAAGGAAAACAGTTTCATACATGTATACTGACACTCTTTATATTCTGTGAACTCATAGTGTGTTATGTTCATACAAAATTACAATGGATGAACAGCACAGGTGGATCTGAAAGGGTCTCAGACAAGCCACACACTCTGACATACACACACTGTTGTACAGTCTGGAAGGTGCTATGATCCATCTGCCATGAGAGGGTTCATGAGTGGGTAGTGAGTGTGGGTATGTCTTATCTTCCTCCATTCCTCCTTCAGCTGTCTTACTTATCCTCCCACTCATACACGCCTCCACACACTAACTCTTCCTCTCTTCCCAAACTCTTGTGCCACCATCTCTCCTCACCCCTCTCTTCCCACCTTACCTTTCCTCTACATTCCAGTTTCTCTCTCCCCACTTCATTCCGCTTTGCCCTCTCCTCTGCTCATATTTGTTTTGCCAGGATCGGTCAGTGGATTAATCCTAATACTGGCGGAGGGCTGTTGGCACTCTGTTCTGATGGCACACACACATGCACATGCAAGAGCAGTGATGCAGATTGTAGATGAAGCCAAAAGTCTGCCTGTAAGTGGGCCGTTTGGGATCATATTTGCTGCTTATAATGTGTGTATTTTGTCTCTGTGTGGTTTTCCCCACTCACGTATTCTCCTTTCCTCTCATCAGGTTTTGGATTTAAGCTTTTTTTCCCACATTATTTCCTATTCCTGTATCTATTTAAGTCTGTCTTTCTCACACAGAGAAGCACACAAACCTACTTTCTATATATGCTTATTAATTTCAAATGTCAGCATATATTTCAAAGCCCATGTAAAATAAATTCTCATCCAGCTTCTTTCTGGATGACCTTGTCCTTCATCTACCTCCAGATGGTTTTAATTGAAAAACATTCATGAATTAAGGGGTGTTTTTGCTTTATAAAATATTTGGAAAAGTGGAATAGATGAGAAGCAGCTGATCTTATTGGTTGTTTCTTTGCTCAGAAACTTTGCATGATGGTAGGATAACATGCAAATCAGTGAATCAAGGTTAGTTTTCTGAGTTTGTGCAGTAATGTAATAAATGGAAACCTAAACATACTAATGTGCAAAGCAAGCAGCATGCAACAGAGAAGGGAAAAAAATTGCATAACTCCAGTTTTCTGCACAGATGAAATAATGCCCTTGTTCAGGGTCCCAAAGTGTTTTACTGTAGCATTTGATAATATAGACTCTACCATTTTTATTAATTTATCATAAAGTATTTTTCATCATAATGCAAACTATTGAAGTAAAGAAATAACATTTGAAAATATTTGTGACAGCATTATCAATTACAGAAGATGTTGTGGAGTTCAGAAAGCAGACTGTTGGTGAGTTTTTGAATAAAGCTAGAGCCCTTCGAATCCCAGCTCCCTCCCTGGCCAAGCTTGGTTTCAGCTGCGACACCGTCATCTAGCCGCCCCTTCCATCATGTCAGAAACGTCTACTAACATCTCTCTCCTCTTCTTAGCAAAGCAACATTGAAAAAAAACTCTTTCTTTTGCCACCATTTTTTGTCGTGACATTTAGATCTGCCATCAGACATTGCTAACTGCTAGCAGAGTGATTGTTAGCCGCCTGCTGTGAACATTAGACGGAGGTGTGCACAGTATTTATAGCACGTCCAAAGAGTGATTGAAGGTCGAATAGACTAAAAAGATTGGTTGATGTTTTTAACCCTTTAAAAACTGTAACTGTAACTGGTAGTGTGTATCGCCGTTTTGTATCGTACGTAGCGCAACGTGATGATGTCATCAAATCGGACCAATTGACTCGTTAGAAGGGCAAGATTCCTAGCTTTCAGCAAAAAAAAAATAATCTCTCTAGCTATCATAGTTTTTGTTTTATGATGGTTTAAATCGGGATTAAGCTAATTGGGGACCCCCGTTTTTAAAGGGTTAAAGTCCCATTATTTTCACAGCTGATGTATAATGACAATTATATGTTTAAAAGATTTTTATTAATCATACCTTATGCGGCAGTGAACCCATTTACATCTAATATTGCAAAAAATGTTAAAACAAATATCATCTATAACACCCATAACATTCTGCTTTTAAATCAGTGTTTTCATGCTTGATGACTAACTAAAAGTAGAAATACTGTCTTTCAAATGACCAGTGCTATTGAAAGATTTCAGAAGCAAATTTGTATCCAGCCACATACAGTGGCACCACTTCTGATTGTATTGAGCTTTTGAGTAGATGCAGGTGGACCAGCCAGCAACCACTGGCTATTTTTGCTTTTTCGCCTGGTGAAATCTTCATAGAGCTTCTCCATCTTTTGCTGCTCTTTTTCTTCCTTACTTTCATCCATTGGCTCCATGGAATTGATTTCCACCCGCCTGTCTGCTGCCTTTGTGAGCAATGCACAAGCTGGGGAGAGGGAAAAAGGGAGTGATGGAAGGCCCTATTTTTCCTTCAAGGAGGGTTTTACACTCCCCCCTCGAAGGACGCTTTTTCGTGCTCACCCTTTCCGTTTTTTGGACAAGAACAGAGAGAATATGTGGGCACAAATGCACCAGGTTCAGTCTGGTGGGGATAGGTGGAGGATGCTGAAGAGACGGGCAGCCTTCAACCCACAGAATCAATTCAGCAGCAGAAAAGTTCTTCACTGCACTAAATGATAACACACCTTGAGAGGCTTAGCCCCTGACATGGGAGAAAAATAGCTGCTTAAAAGTACTGTCGTGGGAGATATAAACATATTTTTGACAGCCAGCCCAAAGTCAGCTCCATCATCTTATGGAGGCACTCTCTACCTTTGGGGGCACCGCTGTTTTTCCTCTGTGCTTTTGTCTTCTAAACACAAAATTGTTTTTCTGTCTGAAATGTTATTTTTTTTTTTTCTGTATAAAGGCTGGTATCATACTCAGATTTGTGATGTTATCTTTCCTTTCTTATGAAGTGAGACCTCATCCTCTTCTAAAGTTTCCTTCGGTGTATATGTGCATACCTATAATTCAATATCTAACTAAATTTAGCCTTTTCCATTGAATAGTTTCACAGACGAGCATAGCAAGTTGAGCTAAACTTCCTTCCCAGCCCCGGCTTTGTAATTAAAATAATTACTGTATAATCTAGAATAAAACTTCTTTCCTCTTATAATGACGCTTGTCTTGTGGGAGCAGGAGCCCTCCCACAAGAAAGAAGCTTTAGGAACATGACAATTAATGGAGCCATTAAATAAGCTTATATTTAGTTGAACATACAACTTTAAGGGTTTGTAAAACAAACAAAGAAAAGTGAATGTCAAATGATTTGTATTTAAGTAAAGAACAAGACTGTTTTAAAGTGATTACAATGCTTGTTAGAGTAGGGTCCTGGTATAAACATTGAAGTCGAACCAAAATGGATGACACAGAAGGGAAAGGAAACTGTGGACAGTTCCTAATACAGCCTTGGTGGCAGCAGAAGTTAAGGCTTGGATTTGTTCTAGAATGAAAGCCGCTTGGACCTTGTTCTTATATTGTATAGACAGCATTCCCTTGCTTTAGAAGGAGGGACCCTAAACAGAAACAGAATCCAGAATTAAATAAACAAAGTCATTAATAAACTTAAATATTCAACATAAGATGCTGTGGTGAGGACTTTCAGAAATCCAAATTTCAAATAAAAGGAGGCAGAGTAAAGCATTAAGCAGCATGGCAACAAACTGGGAGGATGAGGATCATCTCATGAGTATATCAACCTGGTAATGATGAACCAAACAATAGATGTGTGATCATTCGTTACTGAAACCTGGAGTGAAAGAATGGGAAGCAAACTAAATACAATGCAAGCAAGAAACAAAATACAATGAGAAATAAAGCTAACAATAGCAAAGAAGACTGGCTTTATGATAAACCTGAGACACAGATCATGGACATAGGGAAAACCCTGACTAAACGGAAAACAAGGGAGTTAACAAAATGAGAAAACACAAAACAAACCACAGTTTACAAGTTGAATTGCCTGAGCATAACTTTGGTTGTATCAGCCCATAACACAAACTTTCAAGATACTGTATGCATTTTTATATTTTCACAAATATTCAGTAACAGTGGAATGTTTCAAATTTGGCCTTATAGCCATATAATGTACTATAGATTTTCTCTTCTGCTTCTTTATACAATGGCTGTTTACGTACACATGCACACCTTAATTTAACCTCTTTCCATTTGTGGCAGGATGAATGTAAAAAAGGACTAAGTCTGCCTCATGCAGGCGAAATTACTTAATTGAGTAGTTATTTCCGAGGACACAACAACTCTTGTACAAGTCATGCAGAAATGGAGGACACTCTTGATTGTACATTGTGAAAGGGGATGAAAGAAAGGCAGCATTGCCAATGAGGCATTGCTGAAAAGATAAAATTTGAATTAAAGTACTAATAATTGCAGCAGCAGCCTGAAGAATCTGAAGGCTTATTTTAATTCCTCTGACCATTTGGCTATATTTTTCATCAGCATAGGATGTAATAAATGAACATAAGGACTTTGTGAAAGCAATCTATTTCTCAGCAGCAATGTTTCATTCAAAACTGATGTACTTTTTCAAGGATAGAAGTACGTACTTGGTCCACTTTTGTTGTCTTTTCCAGGTATCGCTAAGGAGGTCATTCCCAATAACAAACCCAAAATGATACAAACTATTGTTATGGTTACAAACTGGGGAAAAAAAGCACATTTAAACTTTTCATACAAACCATGAGTTCATCCTTTTTCTTAAAGATATCTAACCAAGCATTTCCAGACTTTAAAGATTCCCTGGGCTGAGCCCAGACCACATGAAAATTTAGAGATGAGCCAAGGATTTTTTTCAAAGATAACAATGGTATCATAGTGGAATAAAGACAGTAGTGCACACATTCACAGACTGTAGAGAGCCTAAATTATAATTTGATGTCCATGTATGTGTGCTAAAATAATGCAATGTTCCATGAAATGTATAATGATGTTTATCATTACATCTGCTAGATCATATATCTAACTTATTGTGTTTTGGGGGAGAAGATACATGCTAGAGTTCAGTTAATCACTTGCTCGTAATACTCTTTTTGTTTTTTTTTTCTTTTTGTTTTTTACCCCTTACTGCTCTTTCCATTATCCTTCTTCTCTCCAGTTGTTCTGTCTCTCTCCTTCCACCACAGAGCTACCAAAAGCTATTTAACACTTAGGATCCTGAGCCGTTTTTCAATACTTTTGATTTTGTCTCCATATAACACATAAAATAATGTTTAACATGCCCATGCTTGGTATCTTTTTTTTCAACACAACTTAATCTATAAGAAGAGATAGTTATTATTTCACTATAATCCACTTTATTGATATATTTTGCCAAAAAACACACAAA
>JAVQJG010113041.1:0-30648 GCA_036024015.1 Craterocephalus amniculus | reverse complement strand
TGTATAAAAAAATTGGCACATTTGATTCCCACATTTAGGCCAGTGATCGGATCGGTGATCGGTTTTTTTAAACTCTCTGATCGGTGATCGGTGATTGGCCCATAAAATCCTGATCGTGTAAAGCCTACTTCTAACCTACAATGTGATTTCATAACTTTCTAACAAAAGACAATCTTTGTGAAATCTTTGTGTATAATCACTGGTTAAACAGCCATGCCGTGCATTTCAAATGGTATGAATGAGGTGATTCTTACTTGTCATTGACAAATGAATACATGAGGAGACGCTCTTCTATAAACTTCTTCCACTCTGGCTTCTCATTTTGCAAGTCCCTATAGTTGTCATTTGACACAATAATTCCATCAGAATCATAAGCCAGCTTCACTATGAAGCGATCATCGTAGCACACCACCCTCCTGCCTTGAACTCGTCGAGATGGGGTGAAAACCAGAATCTTTTCTTTCTCCAGTTTGCGCAATATTTCTTGATCTGAAAAAGAAATGGATTAACGATATTACCGTCTAAAACAAACAATCAACACAACATCGACAGCATCGATGTTATGTTGATTAATACATTATGCCCAGCAATTGTGCAGATCCACTTTTAGTACCTGTGATGAGAGCATCAGGTCTTGACTGTTCTTTTCTCCAGGCTGGGACGAACACAGTGATGTCTTTGTGTCCTTTCTCGAGAAACCACTCGACAGCAAGCTGGATACCACGGCAAGAGAATACCTCTTTGTTTCCATGGCTAGGGGTAGAATAAAAAAACAATAAGGTCTACTTGAACCTACAGATGGAGATATCTAACAGAACATATGCAGATTCCCAATTATTCAGAGAAAAATCAATCTGTGTTTGCGAGTTTCCTACCTCATTGCCACATTTGAGCCATCGATGACAATTGGCCTGAGGTTATCAAAGGTATCCACAGAGTCATCTTCCACTGAAACTTCGGGACTAACGGTTTCTTTAACGCAGGGGGAGCGTGCTATCGTTGTGGACGTGCTGCTGCAAGGTTGAGTTTCAGGCTCTACTTTGTTTCCAAGCCTTACAAGCTCAGCAAGAACGTCATTAATAAGCGCTGCCGCCCCCAACTTGTTGAGCACCGTCTCCACCTGCTCTCCTGAATAACCCAACTTCAAAGCAAAGTCCATCTTGGTCTGGTACTCTTTCCCGCTGGCAGGTTTGATCCCTGGTACATTGCTGGAGTCATCCTCACGGAAATCCTGCGCGGTGCTACTCTGCGAAAAACTGGGCCGGTCGAGGCACGGCGAGCGACAGAGCTGGCGGTGGGGTTTAGTTACGGCCAAAGGCTCCCGTCCCTTACAGCTGCTGCTGTCCACCTGAACCCTCTGGGGTTTCTGCTCCTCCGATTCACTTTCCGAGCTACTGCCATCCTCAGACTCATCGCTGGCATGCCGCACCTCGCTTGTGCCAATGTTTTCCTCCCTGCAGGGGCGTTTTTCCATTTTGAGCTCCTCCACCATGGACCATGCTGTCATCACGTTCGTCTTGACAACTTAGATTTCCGCGCCATGCTTCCTCACCTCCACCGCAGCCAGGGAATCATACTCAGCGTTGGACCGCCGCACTGCAGGTTCCTTTTATAGGGCCAAAGTAATATGGTCCCCACCCTTATTAAAGCAGGCAAAATCAAACTATGTAATCCTGTGAAATGGAAAAAAAATGGTCAGTTTTAGCCGTGTGCGCATTTTAACTTCACAATAATTCTGAAATAGTTTCTGTTCCACTTTCTTGCTTCAAATGTATATTTAAAAGTCAATTAGTATGATGTCTACTAGAATGACAACTCTCTTGTGAAAACCACAGCAACAATTCTACATCAGTGTAGCACATAATATGATCTGTACATGTAAAGCATGTGAACTGAACATGCAGAAAGAACAGGCAAAAACTGAATCTCTCAGCTGAATCTTTGCTTACAAAAACATGAGAAGAACAGGTTCAGGTACAGAATGTGCTAGTCCTCTGCAGAACAACACCAGTCTCTGCAAGAACAAAAAGCCTTACTGGTCTCACAGGCAGCATTTCAGCCAGACACACATGGAGCAAGTACATGAGTTAGCATAACCTGCAAAATGTGTGGGCTGAACAGTGTATCCCTGCGCCTCCAGCCCTCTGACAGACTATCTGAACTGAGCACAATTCCTCAGGGAGCACGGCTGTTTTATTGTAAAGCGGTGCAGAGGGGCTTCGGGGAGGCCTGCTGCACAAACCAGTCAAAACTGCTATTCTTTTTTTTTTTTTAAACACATGGATATAAAAATATTTTTATAAAAGCAGTGCATAAATAAGCAGGCACACTATAATACTCTTTCCCTAGTCTTGTAGAGAGGAATACAGCAAGCTCAGAGCTTTAAGAGGCACAGCCCATGATGTGTGTTGCTTAGCAACACAGCCTTGTCATCAGCTAACTCCTTTTACCAGTCACGACTAACACAAACACGGCTCATCATCTGTCTTCATGCAGCCAGTAAATGCAGAACTCTTGCAGTTCCACCACAACTCTACGCCAAAACTCTTGAGGCAGCATGTTTTGAAATTAATAGGGAGAACAAAAAAAGCTAATTTGTGTTCACATTACTATGTTTTTCAGTGCTAACCACAGAAAATAAAGAAAAGACTATCTTGACTGTGATGGATGCATCTTGGAACATTATGTACTAACCTCTCTAAGACATTCATGGCAGCCTGGTCTAAGAGTGATGCATGTTTTAAGGGTCAATCAAGGGCTAAACAAATGTATTTTTTATTCTATTCTAAGTGGATTTGTCTGCACAAGTGGTACACAATCACCACAACTTGTATGACAAAGTTCAGGGAAAGGTTTGGACATCTAAACAGCTAAAAATGAGGCAAGTTTAGGCACTGCGGTGGAACTTAAAGGATTAGTGACAAACAGTGCAACAGCTCACACAGCCCACTACCATTTAAATCATCTTATGACCACATCAATACATTTTGAAAGGAGCAGAGCTCTTTCAATCCTTTCCCATCCACCTCCAGATTCACAAGCTTAGTCTCAGCAAGGCCTCCGGACTATCTCTGCACACGCACAGGCTCGTGTAGATCCGTTTCATAGCAACAAGTAAAGCAGGCCCATGAAGCCATCTTTTACACTGGTGACCCTACACGGTTTCTAAAACTAAGCATGGATAAACTGTACCAGAGTAAAGTAGTTAAACTTATTTTGGGGAAAAAAAGGCTGACTGGAAAAAGAAAGAAAAAAATAAACACACAGCTAGACACCATGGAGTGGAATCAGTATTGTGGTAACCACATCAGTACACTTCAGTGTCAGTTTCAATGACTTACAATCTAAGAAGGAAAATCTTAACTATTCCCTTTGAACGACAAACAGGATAAAAGTGGGAAAGGAAAACAGCAAAATACTTCCATGGCAGAAACAAGGTAAGGATAAACAGCTGCTTCAACCAAGGAGCAGAGAAAAAGAGCAGAGAGACACAGAGCTTTGTAATAACCTTTACACAGAAGAAAGCTGGTACTGTATAAGGTTTTTTATTCAACTCCTAAATCTACTGTTTTTCAATGTAAATGCAAACCATGAAAAAAAAACAATCATCATAACCAGTTTTCCTGCACTTTTACACAAACTTTCAGCATTTTCAAGGCTACTTTTAAGAAACTTTATCAATTCAAAACCACAATGCAAAGATATTCTTTGAGAGCAGCTTAGTGTTCTGAAAGTCTGCTAAAAAGAAGAAAATCCATAAAGACTGTCAAGGAAATTATTTATGAATGCACATTTAAATATGCTTCACTAAAGTAAGTAAACAAACAAATCTCTGTTGAGGAAAATTGCAACAGTCATTCAGTGCATGCAAGGCCAGCCAAGTTGATCAAATACTGACACTACATCCATCAGTTGAATGCTTTCTGCCACAAGAACAAGACAACTAAATTGTGCATTACATAGTCTTTCTCAAAGAACTTTGGGGGATTTTACACAAAACACATTTTCAACAGGGCTCTTTTCAAGTGTATCATGGTGGCACTTAAAAATAGGCAAAAGTTGCCTTCATTTATAAATAAAAAACAGCACTAAGACTTACTGATATATGGATTTTCTTAACTGTGTATATAGTTGAAGATAAAGCCCTAAAGTGTTGATCATGTCCTTGTGATATTTCTAGCTGTTCACTTATCAGATGGTTATAACTCATTTTCATTTGATATAGAAACTTTGTGACTCACTGCAATGTCATCACTTTTTTTTCTAAATATCAAAAGCAGGTTCAGTGTCTAGTGGTATATGACAAGTATAAATTGCATATAATATTGCAGACAATATTACTTAGATATGTAAGACATATACAATCTGGATCACCACATAATAAATGCACTAAAAATAATATTCATTCATTTGTACAAGAGTTATGTGGACGAAAAAACGTGACTATAAATCAGAACAACAGCTTTTTAAAATCTTTTTGTCATAACTTCTCTTTTTCTATTTTCCCCCACAAGTGCTTTGCTATTAACTTCTAACCAGTTTTGCTAAAGTACTGTTGGCTTTTCACAAACAATTTCGTTTTTGCGCCTATGAAGTTATTACGGAACCCAAATAAATAAAGAAGAAATAAAGTTCCCCCCCCCCTTTAATACATCTAAGCAATATTATCGTGCAGCTAGCCTTAAAACTTAAGCATTAGTATCAATAGCATTAACCTTCCTGTCGTGTTTTAACTTTGCCGTCTATATCATTGCACTGATTGATCCAACAAGTTGACACGTCAATATAAAAATACAGGGAGAAAAACTCAAGTGCTTCACACCTTCAGCAACAGCACAAGTACAGGATGAAACGGAGGAATGTTAGACAACATGACACGAGAAAGTGTATTTACCTGAGCTTTTAAAATACAAATTAATAACACAAAATTTTGCCTTCCAGACTTCATTTGATGGGACATAAATGCTTTCACACCCTCGGGCCCGGGTTGCGGTTAGCACACGCTAAAAAGCTGGTCAAACATTTCTTGGCAAACTGAAGAGTCAACATTTTATCTACACAATTTCACCGGTTTAATTCTGGTTATGTGTATAAATCGGAAGTATAGCTGTTATCAAAAGCTATCGCTAACCTGTTACCTTGTCAGGCAACCCGGATCTCTTGTTAACGGTATCGGAGCTCAGTAACGCTGGTGAGCTAACATCTAGCTGTATTAGCATTAGCCAGCTCAGTGGCATCACGGGCTAACTTTAACGCCTGGCTGCTGCTAAGTTAGCTTTAGCTGCTGAGCGTATGGTAACAATTTAACCGGAATACTATCATAACTTGACATAAAATTGAATGTCATTAAATAATTCAGATGATGCCTCAACCATAGCAACACATTAATATTTTCTACATGCTCTGCACGTTAATCACCGCTATCGTTGTCTTCAAACGGTGCTCATCTCACCTTGTTGCTGTCATCCTCTTCGCCTGTAACAGTTGTTTTGCTGCCATTGGCGCTGTCGCAGTTTGGTCAGGGTTGCCAGATAATGAGCAGGAAACAAGTAAAATACTCTGCGAAAAGACACCAGCGTTTAAATACCATCACAGACATTATCAACTCCCGTGGATATTCTAATAAAACCCGCAATTAAGCATTTCACGATGAAGACTTGAGGTTTGTAAGGATAGTTTGACAAATACGGATATCGTACCTGTGCTAATGCTTCTTTCTTCAAATAACATCTCTGGGGGCAAACCTCAGCAAACAAAAACATTTGTTAGCTACTGAATTACATCAAGGGAAATATAGAACTTTGAAGTGGTACTGATTAGATTGAGATTAAACCACACTGTCCAAATTGCACTTAACCTTCTGTGTAATGCCGATTTGTTATATTATAACCATGCTTTTATTCTAAAGAATGTAAACAGTAAATATGTCTAAGTAAGATCTGTGATTTGAGCATAAAGGCTTGAAATTATGTCAACAAGGAAAGGCAAAGTAGCTTTGTGATGACTTCAAGGATAAACAAACCTACTTCAAGGATAAACAAACCTACTTGAACCCCGAAGGAGCTTTTATGTGCATATTTTTCTAAGGCGATTTACTGAACTTGAACATCTCGATAGTGAGACATTTGTCCATCAGCATGAAAACAGAGTAGTCATCTGTGAAAATCTAATGGACTGATGGATGCTGTTATGAACCTGTTACACTTAACTGAAATAACTATGTGGAGACAGAAAAGACAAAAAAGAGGTAAAGTACAATGTCTTGTCACATTTATTTTCTTGTAAGGCAGTGTTCTACTCTGTCAAAACATAAATATATTTCAAAAAGAAAAGCAAAATAATGACCCTTTTTTTTTAAAACATGGAGAACTCATAAAAAACAATAGTGACTATGTGTAACCATTTTAAGTACAAGTAACAGTGTACAAATTATTGAGAATATAAAAACAAAATTGAAATTTTTTCATTATTATTCCATGGAAAATACATTGTGTTTCACAAGAACTTGATAAGGTGTAAATATCAGCTTATCTTGACACTTGATTGTGAATTCAAACAAAAGTACGGCAACTGTTCATTCAAGATGGTTACAGTAATGCGATTTAAGACAGCATTCATTTCACCAAGAATTTTGCACTTTCCATGTGGTTCAACAAAAAAAAACCTAAAATAAACCACAGTAGGAAAACAACAAAAATGTGTTTTACTTTGTCAGGTCAGAGACAAACGGGATGTTTTGTCCTACTTAGGTCTTTCGTTTGGTTTCCTTTCCAACATTAACACATTTACATATATTTTACTGCTTCTGAACAGGTTCTTCAGTGTAATATGTCAACCATGTGCACACATTAGGTATCTGCATCTTAAATGCAAATGACATACAAATAAATGCTTGCCTTTCTAAGTTGTCTGTAGTATGTTCCTAAAATAGCTTGTTGTTTATATAGTGGGTTCAACAGAAAACCTAGCTAACTTGATTTATCTTAAAAGTTACCCTATGAAGGGGTCAAAAAACAGGTAATGAGGTAATCCTTTATGTCGTTTAGATATTCCTCTGCCATTGTTTCCTAAAGGTAATCTGCTTTTGAAATCACATGGGTATAAAGAATTAACAGAACCCAGTAGCTTAATGAGATGAAACTGTTCATTTCAACTGCAAGAAAGAGCTATTCCCTTAAATATATTCAACTAACATCTATGCAACCTGTGTGCAAAGTAACTGGTACTGTGCAAATGCAATTGTGATGTAATGGTACAGACTCTCAAAATTACAAGAGCAAGTCTTAATATTTTCCAAATTCAAGTCCACTTCTATCACAGTGATGAGCAACTCCTAAAAACAATTGGTTGTGCAAGTAAAAATGGGCAAAAATTACTCTTTTAGTGAACATAAAAAGCACTTCCTGGCACATATATATGTGATCCCAACTGTCTGATTGGAGGGTTTTTCAATCAAGTCTCCTCAAAGAGACTGCTGCAGGCAACAGGGCACGCCACATCCCTGGATGTCCTTGTTTCACCGAGGACAGTCGTTACATCTTCAGACAAAGCTGCATTCAGAGGACCCTTAGCTTGGGCTACACCTTCCCTATCAGTTGCTGGTCTGCTTTTATCGTTCTGATTATGGGATTGCAAATTAGCAGCAGCCTTACAGAAAATACTCCCATCAGTGTCACGGGAATCCTCCTCCATCATTCCAGGATAAACAAAGGTGTTGTGAGGTAAACGGGAATCTGACAGCAAAGGAAGGAAACGCTGTTTGCTGTAAAGTTCCGTATTCTGTGAAACCAACTCACGGCTGTCTGACGGATCAGAATATGCACGCGCCGATACGCTGTTAAAGTCGCTGCTGGACGAGCGAGCGAACAGCATGTGTTTTAACTGGGTTTGACAGAGACTCTGTACCTTGTCAGTCATTTCTCCATCTGTCAAAGGAAGGCTCAAAGCCATTTCTGACCTTGTCTGCGGTGATAAGGTCGTAATGCTGTTACTGTCTTGAACGTCTGACGCAGACACGACTACATTCTTTTCATAATACAGTGAGGAGTCTCTCTCCGAGTCCTTTTTAGTTTTCAGACAAGAAACCGTAGCAGCTCTGTTCACTCCGTATGTGGCAGGCATTTTCAACTCAAGGCTTTCTGTGTCCAAAGACCTACTCCTCCTGTCTAGGGACAATGGATTAGGCAATGGCTGGCTGAATCTCACAAGGCCTAGATGTCGCGGGAGACTAGCAACAGCCCTCGTATTACTGATCAGATTCTGCTCATACAGGTCTAACATCGGATAATCACATTCTGCAAATGCGTCTTTCTGTAGGTAGATGTCCTCAAACTCCTGATAGGGTGACGAAATGTCCTCCTCCAGTTCCATGTGAATCTGCTCATCGTATTCACCCTCATTGTTCATATCTACTACATCAAATGTGACTATGGTAGGTAAGGCCTCCATGTTTGGAGTGAAGGCAGAGTTTGACTCCGGATCGCCCACGTTGTTTTGCAAGTCACTCAGCATTTGAGTGCGTTTTGTGTAATCTACGAGCGCTTGCGAAAAACACACCGTCTGCCCATCGTCCATGTAACTGTTACAATCTTGTGACTGAGGATTGATGTTTCTGTACGGTAAAGCCACGGGTTTATTTTCTTCCAGATTCTCCTCTTTGGGTTCACAAAAAGTTTCAAAGTCCGGGTCAGATGTGCTCCCGAATGACAAGCTGCTGTGCCTTTGGTCGCAGTCAGCATTTGTAGATTTAGTCATTTGTTCAGAAGAAACGAGCGCATTTCCCTTCTTATTAAATATATCCGCTTCAGCGTCGACTGAGGTTTGTGGTTTTGAATTCAAATTCCCATTTCTATTCGCTCGGATTTCCTGCTGACCCAACTCTGACGATTTAGCACATGTACTTGGCATCTCTATAAAATTCTCTTTAAACAATTCAGCATTTATTTGTAAGCGATTCATTTCGGGAACAAATACAGGATGTGTCACGCCAATTGGCTCAGTTAAATAGTCGCTCTGTTTGGAACTGGGAATCTGTGATTTGTTTTCATAATGAGGGCTGATAAGACTCTCATCGGGGGCAAAAAGTTCATAGAGGGCATCGCCGCTGTAACTGTCCCTGGGTAACCTGCCTGTCTGTAATCGGTCACTTTTTTCTTGCCCTTCCTCTGGCCCGGGAGTTGTTGAATCATAGTAGCCCTCGTCACTGTTTGGAACAGACTCCTGACGCTCACTTTGAGGAGTTAAAACATCAGCAATGGAGGAAGTGTCCATGCAACCGGCCTGCTGTGCACTACTACTATTGAGCAAGTCCATATTGTGAGAACTTGTCAGTTCAGTTGTAATGTCCGTCTGGTCTGGATTGCAGCTATAACACATTTCCTCTGACGCATTGTTTCCCCAGAAATCCTGAAGATACGTTTCATCTAAATCTTCTGGCGAGGCCATTTCTTCACCGCCACCCTGATAAGTGAGATAACAAGAAGCCCTCTTCCCCCCATTTCTGCTCCTTTCGCCAGAAACGGTGGTTTCTGTGTCCTCCTGATCTGCGATTATGTCGCCACAGCCGGTCAGCGAATCGAAGCTCTTTAATGATGCAACGTCCCCAAAAATGATGTTCAGCTGATCCGACGAGCCTGTAGGTGTACCAGACTTTAACGCGGGCTCGGACATCATCTGAAGTTTAAGACAGGGCTCGCCGGAGCCTCTAGAAGGCTCATATTCACCCGGAACTACGGCCTTTAAATTAATTTCCTCTAGCTGATCATCAAACACCTGATCATCAAGGTCAGACTTTGAACTTTCTTTTTCAGCACAGTTCTCTATTCCTATTGCATCTATGTCATCACATTCAAGTGCGCTGGAAATATCACATATAACATCTGCGAAATCAGGCACATTGGGTTTAGATCCCAGGCACTCTGTGACATACTGGTTGGTGTTGTTCTGGACAACAGGCACCTCTTTCTTGCAGTGATAAGAGGACACTGCAATCGCTTCAGTTTTATCCGATCCAACATTCCTCTGACTTTTGTGTTGTTTAAAACTTTGAAAAAGACTCCTAAAACCCTTTTTCTGCCGCCCCAGAGTCAAGGATTTCAAGTCAACAGCAGGGGGACTACATTCATTGTGACAGCTGCTCTGGAGAGCTCCAGCAACATCCCTCTGGCTATGGTACTCAAAATCTCCTGCTGAGGCGAAGCCACTTCTCAGACTATCGTCGTGACTGATTTTACTCAGCCCGTCGTGCGTTCTGCTTTTGCCAATTCCTTTCTTAGAGGCCCACTTGCTCTGATTTTTACTCCTCCCTCCAAAGAAACTTGGCAAAATACACATGCTTTTACGAACTCCGAAAAATGTCAAGGCAGTCCTCCTGAATCTTCCTGTTTTTTGAGGTTTCACTGCCACGTTCATTGGATCTGACTGAAGTTCTTCAGCGATGTCATCGGTGCCACATCGAGTGGGCTGATCGGGCCCAGAAGGTGAAGGCTCGGTGTCACTCGGTAGCTCATCTACCTTGCGAGAAGCCATGGCTGGCACATTTACAAGAGCAAGACACAGGGGATAATAGTGGAGGCTTAAAAATCAGCTGATGCCATGACTGAAGTGAGTTTCTCCTCCGTCTGATACCAGTCCTGTATTAGGAGAATTGAAAACAAAATTAATGATCAAGAAAGATATAAAACCTAACAAAGTAATATATATTTATCTATTTATCTGTTATGAAAGAGATTTAAGTAACATTAACCAACAGGTAATAGTAAGACATTGGCTAAATTAGGTATTTTCATGATTCCACAAAATTTAATGTAATAGTAGTGCACTCAAATTATGTGTAATACAATCTAAACTTAAGAATTTTCCTAGGTGATACAATATTATACATGAAAAACCTTCTTTTCTCAGTCTTTTCAGTTGTCATTTAATTTGTCATTTCTTGATATTCTGCCATTTTTTTGCATTATTCCCAATACATAATACTTAGCACCTCACTGTCCTTTTTGTGTTGTGTTGTGAAAAAATGTTATTCATAAATACATTGAAAGTGAGTTCATGCCAGGAATATCCTAGTTTGGTGCTAGAGAGCCACTGTCCTGCAGGTTTAAGAGATTCTTCCTGCTTCAACAAGTCTGACTCAGATTAATGGGTCAGTAACAGGTTAAGGTAAAACTTAACAAACTGCACGTAGAGAAGATGAGTTTTATTTTAATCAAGTGCGTTAGAGCAGAGAAACATCTAAAACATGCCTTAAGGACCTGCATGGGCATTCCTGGTTTACCTCAACTCAGGATAATGGAACTAAGTGAGGGTAAAAAAAAAAACTAATCCAAATTAAGCTTAAAAGTTTAGACTTTTTAAAATAAGATTGGCACATTGATAAACTTTAGAGTATTAAACTTTTTGCCTTGACGTATAGATTTAAATATATGTCTGTTGTTTTTGTTTGTTTGTTTTTTAATTGCTGGGTTTCTATCTGGAAAGCAACCTATAGCAACAGGTTAGCTTTGTATTCCAGTAGCTATACTATAACAGGGGCCCTACTAAATATAATCCTAAATCTTAATTAAGTTAAGAAAGTCAACACATGACAACTTTGTATAAATTCTCACAGTGGTTTCCATAAAGGAAACTGCATTCCCAGCAGCACAAAGGAGCAAACGGTGTCATGGAGTAAACAAACGTACCCACTACTGCCTGGTTGTGGACGTACGGATCCGCTGATGTTTAGTCGAGTAAAGGAGGAAGTTGTACCTCAGGCCATGGTTTCTGAGAATCCAAGCATGGCTTCAACTTCTTCAGCAACTGTTTTGCGGTCGAAAGAGGCCGCGGCGCAGAAATACCCAGGTCCGGGTTCATTTGTTTCGAGCTACCGTTAGCTAGCCGCGGTGCTAGCGACGTTAATCACTCTCACCAGTGCGTCCCCTCCAGTTTGAGGCTGTAATGCGACTCTGACAGCTGTAGACGCTGCTAACGGTAAACTGCACCGACCCGAACATGGGCTGCAAAGAACGAGCACATCCACCGTGCCTGGTTTAGACGTGCATGTTGAAATCTCACCTGGTTATCCAAAGAAAAGCCATCGTATTTAAATAATGGATGATGACTTCCACTCAGGATTTAGGTGATTTCCCCAAATCTCCTTTCCTGAGTCTTCCCGGCGCATGTTAGTGACGCAACACGTGTGTAACACGCAGTAGTAAGGGAAAATAGATTAAAAGATAAACATTGTTTATTTCTAAATTAAACAGAATCCTATTATTATTAAAATAAATGATTTAAAATAAAAACAAATATTTTTCTCTTACCTTTAAAAAACTAATTTCCCGTTTATAGTTAATTAATTGATCAATCACATTATCAATCTAAATTTCTTTGTACCACACTACAATAACAAGTGCCTGGTTCACATAATTGTTTTTGTCTGCTTTTCTCTGTGGAATATTTTGCTGATTAGTTTGGAAGTACCAGAGAAAAGTGCAGAGTAGCAGACTGAAGCAAAATGATGACCTGGGTAATTCCACAGATACTCAACCAGAGTTGAGTCAGTTTCCACTGACTGAAAAGCACATGATTACTAACAATCACATTTTCAGAGAGTTCCTCCATTAGGTAAAATTCTGGAGGAGTCCCATTTTTCCTATACAGAGGCTTTAAGTCCCTCAAACCTTTCAACCCTACTTATGTTGATGTATATTCTTAGTCAAATTCTTGGCAATGTTGTGTTTTATCTTACAGTAGGTAATCAGATATGGAGAGAACATGCTTGTTATCATATTCTTCAGCTGCAATTTGCTGTGCTCAAATCAATGTATGTACTGTATGTTCAAGACAAACAGGTTCAAACAGTTGAGCATTACTGCACGAGTTGTTGGGAACGCTTTAAATCAGTTTAAGCCCATAGTGAAACTCAAATGAGACCTAGAGTTTTATATAACATTTTCAGACACATATTTACAACATTGTTCTTCTACTTTGCAGAACTTAGTTCAACCTTATTCTACAGTGAGCAGAAAAATCACAGTGAATAATGCATTTACACTTCAGTTTTACAGTAAGTTCTCTTCATTTTAACAGTGCAAGTTTGTGATTCCTCTAACTGGTTCGCCACTCTTGTGTTTGTTTTTTCAAAGTGCTGTTGGGTAGTTTTTTTGGTCCTCTTCACAAGTGTCCGCTTTGCTGGTTTGATTGTTTGTTGGTCGTCTTGAAACCATAGGTGCATGACCGTGTTGCCATTCATGCTCCATTCATGTTTTTGACTGCCGAACATCTGTCCACTCCATTTTGGTGTTTTGAAGGGCCTGAGTCTTTTTCTCATCCACCTGCACGTAATCCACTTTGTACTCATCTGAAAGAAACGGCTTCTGCTTGACATAGAGAAGCGGAGAAGAGGAAACAATGATGAGATGTGAGTTTTTATAAATACTTTCCAAAATTGGTGGAGCTCTGTATCATCTGTTTAACAAACATTTGTTCGCACTTTAAAGTTTGCACTTTATGCTCCTTGACTTCTCATTTACCCATTTTTTGGATAAAATATTTCTTAATACAAAATGTGTAAAAAACAAATAACATAATAATTAGCATTTCACTGTCATTTTATCACTGCCATCCATTCAACACTGACTGCCAAGTCATTACATTTCAGTGAATTGTCCAGCAAAGAATACCTTCAGCACAGGGGAGGGAGACGCAGAGTTGAAATCCAGTGACAAATAGTCGAGGTTTGACCTTCTTGCCCAGGGTTGAACTGCTACATCAAGGGTGGCGCTGAAGGATTGTCTTGATTCCTGTCAGATAAAGAAGTAAATTAAAACTTTGCATGCATGAACATCTCTACCCTTGATTAAAAGGACATAAAATACTCATGTAAATACTTAGCTTAAAATCTTAACTGGTTTCTCATTTTTTTATTGTGAGGGCATAATTAAATGTAGGACAAGCTTTATATGTTCATTACCAGACTGTTTGCAACAGCTGTGGAGCTGGAGAGCTGACTATGTGGGAAAAGATGCTAAGTTGTTAAAACTAATGCACAGCTTTTTGCACCCTCCCCACAACAAAGTGATGAAACAACAAAGCGTCATTGATGGGAAGGTTTCTTCACATTCGCAGCAATGATGTCCTGAACAGGGAGTAATTCACACATAAAACAACAGCAATTCTTCACGATGATTACTTTGCTTTCCTGGTTTTTATCTATTCATTTCTTTGTGCTGCAACAATCAAATCACCTCTTGCTGATTAACAAACTATCAATGAATTGGATTGAACTGAATTAAACAAATTTAAAAAGAGAAAACCCAACAGATGTCATTATTCTACAAATGTAGTATAATAAGTAAAAACAACATAATATTCTACAAATGTGCTAAATAAGCTGGTGAAAATGGATATTTAGAGTCAGTTCTAAACTAATATCTTATGTTTGGGTAACACTTTTCCAAGAACACTATCACTGTCACACAAATCTCTGTGAGATTTATTTCTGTTCTTGTTTTTTTAAGAAAAGAAAAATTGTACGATGTAAGACTTTTCAAGCTAATATGATTACAGAGAAATTGACAACCAAAGTTGGCTTCACAGTTGTGTGTAGTGGTTAGCAATGTCACCTCACAGGAAGAAGGTTCCTTTTTGAAACCTTGACTGGAGCCGTTCATTGTATCTAGTTGCATTGCATCTAGTTGCAATGCAACTTGGTTTCACCACACCACCACCCTGACTCTGCACTGGACTTAGTTTGTTTCGATAATAGATGGATGCACAACCAAATGCCTCCTATAGTAATACTAACTGAATTCTGAATGTTGAAGTAAAATCTTACCAGTGCAGAGCTTGTCATTTCGTCTCTTGGACTGTCCACATTGTCAAGTCTTCTATCCAGAGGTAAAACGTTTGCTGAAAAGCTGTAAATATAGGACAGAAACTAAATTAATCAAATTCAGATAACAATGGACATTTGAAGTACAACAATCGAAAATTTGGAAAAAAAAAGCATAAAGAAAAAGGTGTGTATCTATTACCACAATAAACTTTTAACGATCTTAAGAAACAGCAGTTACACTTATCAACTGCATCTAAATCTGGCAATTAACATTTTCTGTTGATACAAAAAAGCTGATTTCAACAGCAGTCTTTGGAAAACAACCAAGAACCACGGCCCGAAGGTAAATATTAAGAAAAAAAACAAACATATCCTTAAGTAAAGTATCTGTAGTGAGTTTTCTTTCCTCTACATAGTTATAAAAACTAAGGATTGGGCACTAATTACAATTTAATTATTGAAGTTATGTCATTATTCAAAGTACAGGGAAGTGTGTAGATTTACAGTGTGTTTTCCTCTTACCATGACTCTGTAAATGCTCTGTTCAAAGGAAGATGAGTGGGGCACTCAGTGATTGTAGAAAGACCCCTGAGGTCAAGGGGTGGGGGCCGCGCTATGAATCCAGAAAGGTTCAAGTTATCAACTGTAATCCAGTAACTTAACACAGCAAATGCAGATAAAAATGGCAAAGTTGAAAAACATGGGTATTTTACATTTATATAAATCTGGTCAGAGCATGTATACGTGCAGATGTCTTACATATACTGTAGTATTTACAGTTTATGGGCAACATTTACTCTGGAAAAAAAAAAACGGCCTCCAACCAAACGTTTAAGTTCAGGTTTTCAGTATTTACAGTCGTTAACAGGAGATGGTCTCACCTCTCCTCAAGCGAGGTTTGAGGTGCCGGTGAATTGGAGGTGGTGCAACATCTCCAGGTTGACACATGAGTGGGCTGTAACTCGAGGAAGACTCAATGCTGCTGTTTGAACCGAGGAAGCTGAATGTCCTGGGGCTCATGGGGATGTAACCATCACATTCAACATTCGTAAGCGAGGGGGAAGGGGAAGCCATGGGGACGTACGACTCATCTTGGTAGTTTTGAACTTGTGTGGTATTTAAACATGGCTGCAAAATGGACAACAAAGCATCATGTAATCAGACAGGTGCACCACAGTGAACTTGTAGCCCAGATTAAACATTTGTTCAAGCCACTGTGTACAAACTCACTACTTCCTAATCTTTCAAATGATTTTGATCTCATGTTTTTGCTGGTTGGATAATAAAACTATCATAAACAAAATGAAAACCTACAACATCTGTAGTATTGCCTCCACGTCTCCAAAATGAAGATGACAAGGAAGTTCTTTAAACCAATTATTCTTGTGGCTGCAAAAGCAAGTCTGATAGTATAATTGTCTGTGATAAAATTACTATATTCATCCCTTGGTTTCTCTTCTATGTAGACATTTCCTCATGGACATGATCATCCCATTTAGAATAAAAGAGATTAAGCCCATCTCAAAAGAACACATGTTTGGGATGGGCTACACTAAATAACATGTCACTTCCAACTTTTTGCTCATCAGATGTATGGTAGAATTTGTCAAATCCAAAGAAGCTCTGAATGAATAGTTTGACATTTGGAAAACTGTTATAATTTGTGTGCCCAGCCTGTCTGTAGGGTGTAAAGCTACAGTAAGATACTAGCTAGCTTAGCTTAGTGTAAATACTGAAATCATTGGGGAGGAAAGCTAGAAATATTTTCTCCGCCGATAAGTTTGAAAGTTTGTTATTTATTCACTGATATTGCTCTGCTGAGTGTGTTTTTTCCAAGTATGCTAAATGTCTTGTAAATTTAGCCACCAGTAAGGAACAGTATGTAACTAAAAATAGCTTAATGGCTTACAATTTTACAGTCATTAATAAACTTTGAATGTGACTTTTATTTTTGGACAGAGCCAGGCTTTGGACTAAATTTAGCCACTCCAAAACAAGTTGAAGCAACCTATTCATCACACAGATAAGACAGTGGCATTTATCTTCTTATCTTACACAGAAAATCTAATGTTTATTTTCTTTTGCTGATGCTTCTCTTACCAAATTAACGCTTTGCCTCCTGTTCCTCATCAATCTTTCAGCATTACCTAATGAAAGAAAAAGAAAAAAGTTGACAAAAATATTTTTTTTTCCTTATTTTGATGTATGTAGGTCATGTTTATCAGCTGTGGCGTGCATGCAATGAGGACATAGGGCTGGGTATCACCACTAATTTCCTGATTGGAATGGATCTGATACATAACAGCCTGATATGATTTGTTTTCGATTCAATTTAATTTGATTTGATATCAATTCATTTTCAGATAGTCATGTAACAAAACCCTTTTTCTGACTATTGGAGACATTTTTAGACAAGTATTTTTGTAAAACACGTAGCCCGTTCAGATATCTGGGAGTAATCAGATTCTTGTAATAATGTGATATGACACATCTACATGCACTTCTGAAATACGATATTTGAAAGATTGTTGTCTACATTTATCAGATTTATTTCCGAGCATGAAAGTTCGTGTTGACAAGTAACTTCCTGTAATTTTCAAAACATTTGGTGTCTGTTGAGCGTGGCGCAGTCTCGAGTCTTATCATTCGCTGCTAATGTCAAAGGTAATAAGCTGCTTATTATTATTATTATTATTATTATTATTATGTAATTTAGCTGACGGTTTTATCCAAAGCGACTTACAATTCAGTTTTACCAGCAGTGCCATCAATGCTTAGTTGTTTACAGGTGAATGTAATCCAAAGATGTATAAAAAGGTTAGAATTTGGCATTACATTGGCTAGAGAAGCTGATTTTGGGATATATATATATCAATCTTTATGAAATATAGAAATAAAACTCCAAGTTTTATGGATGATAATTAAACTTTGAATAATTGATTTTTTTCAACCCAGCTCTACGAGGATGCTTTTATATCAAAGTTTTACCCATTCTGAAATGGTCCAAGCCAGACAAAGAAGTCCTCCGGAGAAATATCGGAGCATTGCTTGGGAAATGCTGTGCAATCATTGCCCTCGACTTGTGTGCTCCTCCATCACCTAGCTGCTCCGACAGGTTATTGGGCTTAGGCGGTAGTGGAGGAGGTGATTGTAAATCACCCGTTGCAGAGGGGTAAGGTTTGTCAAACTGGAAGACACTTGAGGCACAATTCAGTAGTGGAGAAGAAGAGGATGATGGTAAAACCGGGAAGGCGCACGGAGCACTGAACGGAGGATTGGTCACCCTTCCATGGGGGAAAAAAGACGGACTGGGACTCGCGTGAGAGATGGAAGATGAGGAGGATTCAGTATATGCGTCCTTGACTGGATCGTCTGATGACTTCTGCTCCAAAGAAATGTCAGAGGTTGAGAAGCTGTCATGTCTACAGATATGGGAAAAAAAGGAAAAAGAAGACAGTATTTGTAAAACATGACCTGCTATCATTTCAACTTGTGTAAAAGGTTTTAACCAATTGTACATACCGACTTGTGCCGACACTCCCCGTCTCACATTGGGAGAGAAAGAGGTAATCGTGTGGATGACCAGCATCGGGTAGGCTCGCCACAGACATTCGGTCAGATCCATTGGGAGATGGCTGAATGGAAGTGGGGGTGAGAGAATTGCCGTCTTCTGAGCTCTCTGATGAGCACAAGCAGAAAGGAATACAGAGAATGTGGTTTATGAAACACCACAGGAGAGCAGAACTGACAAACAGATGCTAATTTTTATAATTATTATAAGTATATTATAAGCTCATTTTTTGTAAGAGACTGAAAGAAGACAGGCATGTGTCCCTCTCCCCTCTTTTGTTAATATATTCTGTCCCTCTTTTAGTCTACTTGGCCCTTGTTCAGAAATTTGTTTCATTCCATTACACTCAAGGCCTTCCGAGTCAAGGCCGTCCCTGCAGAACCAAAGTGTTGCAAAAAAAAACAAATCCAAAAGTCTTTGCGTGTTCTCATGAAACATTCGCAACTCTTGATAGATGTTTGTGTTCTCTTGTAGGTACAAAACAACCTTTTAGAGTCTTTGCAAAATTTGTGAAGTGATGTCTAACTGCTGTCCTACATTTTCTGAAAAGCCTTTGATCAAAGCGTGAGGTCTGAACACACAAAAGCAACAACCTGTGTTTATCAAGTGCAATAATAACTGTCACCTTGGGTCTCTTTTTCTGCGTGCACAGGGGCAGCATATCAGCAAATTTGTGTCGTTGCTCTATCTCGCTCATGCAGACCACAGTCTTTCAACAGACACATCTGGAAGTCAACCCCCCCGAAACTCAGGCTTCATTTGATGCAATAATAAAGAAGCATAATTTTAAAAGAACGTTATTAAGAATCAAGTGTTGACACAAAAGTTTAATAGAAATGTAACTCACTGATTAATCTAAATGAATTCTACCACATGGAAGTGGTCCCTGAAATATTTGCTTTGAATTTATAGTTGGCCTCGCTGTAGATGTGCTGCTATCCTTTTAGTTAAAGCAGCAGCTTTGTGCTACATTACCAGTAACATACAGAACATTTCTAACTGTTGGAAACATCTTTACACAGACAAGACTTGGATCGCTGATAAAATGTGAGGCCACATTTTGTCTTCCAGTGATTAAACCTCTCACTCTTTTTCACTGGGGAAGACTTTATATAACTAACTAGGATTAAGGATACAGCGAAATGAAAATTTGCAGCCGAAGCCGAAAAACATTTTAATGCTTTGCCGAATGCTGAATACTGAATATTAAATGTGGTCCAGTTTTTCCACTATTTATTTTAAATATTCCATAAAAAGCCTAGAATTAATTTGTAGACCCTTTTCCATCAAATTAAGTATTTTTTGATTATATTCTGTAATTTTTAAATATTCCACCAGCCTTTGCTTTTTATACACTTTTTATACACAAATCACCAGACTTGCTGACATTTTACCTGGCACCAGGTCACCTCGTCACTGCACGTTGTTTGATTGCGTCATTGCGTCACAGCCACTATTCAGCCTTGCTTATAACTAAGGCCAAATGTAGCTTTTTTGCAGTTATTTGCCGAATATATTCGGTGCACCCCTAACTAAGATAGATATCTACATTAAATCCGAAGTAGTGCAACACTGACTTGTTGTTGCAGCTTCTATGGAAAGATGATCAGATAAGATTTCATGATATGGTCTTAACCGTAATTTGATAACAGTTGGGGGGGGGCTAAGAGGTTAGTTACAGGGAAATTTTTCATCCAGTTTTATCAGATTGAAAAGGATTTACTTTGCAGCAAGCACACTGATGTGGCTTTAAGATTTTTATTACTAAAATATTAATAATAATAATGATAATAATAAATCCCAGCTCATCCAGCATGAACGGAGCTGATAGACTGATTTTACTGAAGAGGTTTGGGATGAAAGGGAAAAAAAAGTTTAACATGTTTTCACTGATCACCGATGCAGCTGTAGGCATGCATGGCCCCATCTTTGTTTCTCAGTGAGCTTTGAAAATGTTTCCAGCAACTCAACCACAAACCTGACCAACATTTGTTGATTTACCAAAAGCTGCAGCACAAAAAAACAAACTATTCTGACTTCATAGATGTGGTCTTTCACTTCACCCCTTCCTGTCTGAGGACACATTGCACATTTGTTTTAAATGGTTGGGGTTGGTCTTTGTGTATTTAAGAACTAAAATTCTCATCCAGTGCAGCTTTAAAACATTTTCAACTGAGAAGAGATCGGTTTCTGCATCTACCTGCCTCCTCCAGGCTCCCAAATTGGCAAATTTGACTGATGCTGCTGATCCAGCTGTTCATCTCTTCCTCTGTTTTGGCCACCAAGTAAAAAATGCGAGATGACGTTTTCACCACAAAGAGGTGCTTTCCTTGGAAGTCTCGCTTTATCCGTAGCTGACCGTCATGCATCTCCACCTCACACTCCTTCAGATCGATGGTGCGGATCGGCTTTTTGGAGTTCTTGCTTTGGTAGTATTCCAGCACATCGGGATTACCGCTCATGCGACCTCTTCGGAGCACAAACCAGCGTTTCCGCCATGCCTGCGGGTGAAAGACACATAATTTTTCCTTTTACATCGAAACACTGATTATAAAACTGAATTCCAGGCATACTGTTTCTCAGCATCATTCTACTATCCTACTAGGATTATCATAGCTCCTCCTGGTCCCATCTGTTGACTCCACAAATTCAAACACAGTCTTTGTCCGAGCTTCTTTTTCTGTCTTGTTTTTGGCTTTTGTTTTGGTCAGTAAGCGGAACCTTGCCTCTAGTTTCCCAGAAGGGCAGAGAAGAGGAAGTTCACTGTATTTAGAGGAAAATGTCTAACTCAAGAAAAGAGGTGTCAATGCACTTTTTGATCTTCGCTTTGTACTGCAAACTTACTGAAAGCCTAATTCTGGGTCCCCACTTTTACAGTTACAAATATCAACTTAAAATCAGCTTGAGGCCTCGCTGCACAGGGTGCCATCCCAGTTATCAAGGAGTCATTATATGATCAAAATGATTAGCTATAATTAAAAATAACAGTATTATTAAGTAGAAATTATAGTGCTGAACTCAAAATTATCATCATGTCACTCTTTGACTGAAATTCTTTAAGTGTAACCTTTCTTGATCTTTTTTGTGGTATGTATAAAAATGTTTCTCTTTGGTTTGTTGTGTTTTTTTTTTCACCGCACATGGGGGATCTGTTAAAGCATAAGTCAGTCAGTAATATATGTGTTGTTAGCAGGAAATGGTTAGACATGCCACACTTACTACTAATAACACTGACAGCTTTAAGAGGAAACCATAACTACAGATGGCAACTTGATCCAAAACATGCAAAGCCTGAGCTGCGGGGAAAATAAGTTGCGTTGTGTATCGAGATTCTTCACTGAGAAGCAGAAGCGGTTAAGTGTTTATTTTGTATCTCGTTTTCTCAGGAAACTGAGAGAAAGGGAAAAAGAAAAGCCTGATATATTCAGAAAATATGTATATGAAAAGAATAAAATGAATGTGAGGTATAAAACAAAAGTTTTGTGTAATTAAGGGCAGACTAAGGCTTATAGATTTGTTCCAAACTGAAGGCATTTATACATTTGTGAAAATAATGTGCTGACTCAAAAATGTACCAAAATATTTTGCTGACCTTTCAACCAAACCTTAAGATTGTCCTTATAAGATGAATGTGCTTCTCTACCATCATGTGACCCAAGACAACTGTGGTCAGACAATGAACATGCCTTCAGCAGAGGTGACAGCTGACCCATTTTAACTGGGCCATTTATACATTTCCAGAGATGACTCACTCATTTGTCAAAATGTCTTGTGTCCAGGTTAAAATTCTACACTGAGCCACCTCTCGGACATAAATGCAGAGTTCAAGATATCACATCTGTTTAATCAGAGTGTAATTTCTATATAAGATCTTAGGATTGTGACATTTCCTTTTATTAAATGGGATTGTTATGTCACAAAGGATTAGGTTTTGTGGGTCAATATGGTAACATTTTCTTTGATAGAGTTGGGGCATCACACAGAAATATAATCTTGCCCGAGATAAATCAAATTTCCATGTTGTCATGTTTCAGTACCTGATATTTGAATGAGGCAAACAGCGTCTGTCTGAGAATAAAATATCATCAGCAGGATTTGCATGTCGCGCTAGAATAAGTTTCTATTTCCATCCCCAAACCCCCGCGCACACACACCTCCTTTCACACTTTCCTTGCACTGCTGTTGACAAGTGGCCCCCAACCTGCTTTAGCTGTGGAGAGGAAGTGCAAATAGCTGTTATAAAGCTGGACTTTTTCACCTAGTCGCATAAGTATCTGACTGTCGCTGACATTACTTCCTATGTTTCACAATGGACACACTCATTGCACACACACATACGCACTAAGCAGCCTGACATTATCACATGACCCCAACAACCACAAAACAGTGAGGGCTGGATGCTGTTCAAGTAAGCAGATATATACTTGCTACAGGATTCAAGCCGAGTCCATCTGCAGTTAGACATGTCTTGTTTTTCTAACACACAGCTGTAATGAAAATGAAGGGCCAGCTACAAATATTACAAGACGAAGAGAAGAACACTGAATTGCAGTTCAATAAAAAAGAAAAAAAAAAAGCATATAGTCAGTATGTCTCCAAATCCTCATTCCACATTATGACCCACGCACATTAACACAGCCCAAAGCAGAACAGCCTTGCCGTTCCACCTCCTGACAGAGGACAAAAGACAAGTGTCAAACACGCATTTCTACTCACGAATCTTTTAAGTTTTTTCTCTGGAGGGGATTTAATGAGCCAGCCGGTGCAGACCACATCCCCAGCACTCATCTTGACTGCAGAGCGTGTCGTTCTCGCGGCTGCTGCTGCTGCTGCTGTTGTTGCTGCCGTGAAACTGAGAGCACTGTGCAGCATATCCTGTGTTCTGGTATTCAGCTCAGCCACTCCAAAAGGAGGAAGTAAAGAAACCAATCACACTGACAGAGAGAAGCACAGAGAGGGGGAGAGACTGAAAGAGAATCATGTATTTTAACTGGACAGAGCTGTTGCCAGAGGGGGAATTGATTAAGAGAAAAATACAAACCGTTATGGGGTTATACAGATTATAAGACTCTGTGAATCTAGGACGGAGATGTCACTGATTCTGTTGCTGAAATGATGTATACTTTGTTGGTTCTTCCGATGTAGTTTCTAAATTCTACAGAAAAAAGAAGTGGCTTTTACTGATTAATTTGCTTCTCTGTTTCATGTTAAAGATTAACTGTAAGAGCTCTGGATAACATGAGCTGTCACTCAAGACTTTATTATGACATCAGAGTATTTATATAGTTGTAGAGTATTTATAGCTTCCTTGTCTCAAAACTTGAAAATACCCAAAATATGGATAATGAATTGAGGTGATTGCAGAGATGAAATAATTTGGTCTCACAATAGATTTGCATATATTTTGCAAACACTTGTCACAAAAAGTTGCAACAGTAACCTCACAGTACATGTTGCAAGACTCCCTGGAGAATGTTTATATTAATGCTGGGAAGAGTTTCATTTCTAACATATGATCTAATGTGCAATTTATCTGCAAGCAGTCGCTCCGATTGTGAGATTCAAATTTTGAGAACATTAAATATGCAAATATACAGCTCTGCCAACAATGCCTAAAGAATTAAACAGGCCCCCATGGTGCTCATTTAGATGTTCTTATGTCAGAGCTTCTGGCTTAGTAAGTCAGGTTTCAAGTATTCTATAGAATATAAGGAGTAGTTTTTCTTTTAATTATTTTTTTTAAACAATTATTCTTTAATTCTTGCTTTTCCTTTTATTTGGTTAATGGGGTACACTTTTTGGGTTTAAACTATTTGATAAGGGTCTTGTCATGTCATGGATGCTGACATGACTTGTCTGAGTTTTACTGTGCCATTGTACCTTTGGTTAATCTGTTTAAGGGCCCATCAGAAAATATACAAAGCAACTTTCTCATTTTATGCAACGACCACGTTTTTGTTTTTTCTCTTTGTTTTCATGTTTTTACATTTCTATTATTCTTGTTATGCTGTTTGTACATGTTGATTGTTTTTTGTATTGCAAAAAAGTCAATTAAATCATTTTGGAAAAAAATATGCAAAGCAGACTAGCAAGGAGAATAATATGGTTTTGCTCAGCATCTGAGTATCAGTACAGAATCTTAAGACACTGTATATGGATACCCTCTAAACAACAAAGACCCTCACCTTTTTTCCAAATGTTTCATAAGTTTAACATGCTTATTTTCTTTTCAGCAATTATCAAAGCTGCACTTAGTTTTTAAGTATTATTATAGTTTTCTCAACTAAACTTCAAATTTGGGTCATTAGAATACAACAGATTTTTCTATCACCAGTAAGCTATACCTGTTGTCTTGTGAGCTTTCCCTAAAATACTGACTCATACCTAGCTGTTGCTATGATGTCTCACAGAATCTTCCATGTTATGGAAACACAAGATAGCATCTTACTCATTTGTGCTCAGTGGGAGTGATTAATTTTAGATTCTGCTTTTGTCCAGCCTTTTTTTCTACTCTAAACTCCTTTGGTGATGCACATTCCCTCTGAAAGCTCACTTGATGACCAATATATTGTCATTAACAAAAATTATCATGATGAAAATGACAGTATGTTCCAGTCAATAATATGGCAATATCTTTCTGTTCACATCAACACACTTTATTTAGTGTCTTGTCAGATGTCTTTTTCAACCACCAGTAGGCGAAAAGACGCAATTTTAAGTCATGACTCAGTGAAAATACAGTGAAGATTTGTATGCATAATTTATAAAGTCATATCGTATAGTATTTATTAAATACAATTAAATCAGTCTTATTAATATTCAAGCTGTAATTTAGAGTAAAATTTGTGACGTCGAAGTGTGTAGTATTTCCCGTTTTTACCTCGTGCCTGTTAGGTGAAACAGCAAGAAAAGCCGCAACAACCAATAATAAATAATAGTGACCTGCAGGGGGTAGCAGCACACCGCGGTTATTCTTTTGTACACAAATCTAACGAAGCAGAATCGGCTTTACGACAGTTTACGACAGTTACCAAAGAGCCTTGAATGGGAGATGTTGCCACTTGGTGTCACGGCTTTGAAAAAGTGCTGAAGTTTTCATTAACTTAAAATAAAAGCAGTCTAGCTATTAAGTTTGTCTTTATGATATAGCACAAAAGAGCAACAAATCTAACGTAAAGTATCTGAGCCTTTATAATGCTCCACGTTCATCACTGAAGAGACGCCATCTTTCAGGGACAATCTATTCCTAAAAGAGTCTCTACGATTACCCATCACTCCCCTGAAACGTATGACCTGTCTCTGGCCTTGGCGTGTAGTGTGGTGCTGCTAGTTATCAGTGCTTACCGGCTGTAGGACTTGTTAAACTGTAACGAGCTTTCTGTTGGACTAGACGGCTAGTAAAGTACGGGCTGCTGCAGCAGAGCTGAGCCACAATGCTGAAATGTAGGACTGTATGGAAAAGGCTTGCACCACTTGCTAGAGCCTCATCAACGGTGTGCCGGCAGAATGTGAGAAGAGCAGGTAAGGAAACTGACTAGTTACCCAGTTGTTTTCCCCTAGCAGTCTTCCATCCACACATTAGTAAACACTGAACACGACAACTCACCCCGTCGAGTCATCAAACCAGACGGTGTTTGGTGTTGCTCGTTTAGTTCACCTCTACTTGTTCGACCTTTATATTTTTATTGGAAAGCTAGCTGGCTAATAAGCTAATGTTGACGTTGCTTATGAGACATTTTAGTAACTTGGTTATTTTAGCTGCATTGCATTTCATTATTTGAGGGGAATACATTAAACCCACCAGTATCCAACACCAAATGCACATGTATTTGTGATGTATGCAGTCGGCACTAAGTCGCAGGGTGCCTTAGACAGGTGTTGCACAACTTTTCCCATACTTGCATTGCTCCACTGTTATCTGGGGGATTATTTAACCCCCTGCATGTGACTTTGAAAGGATAAACATATGCACTAATCAACTTTGAGGCATAATGCGCCATGTTTTTATAAAGGAGGGAGGTGATCATCTGAATTATGTGAAGTAACTGGCTGCTATATATAACCAAACTCATTTAAGCACAGGATTTTCAGTGCCACTAGTATGGCACCAAAACGTGCTGTTTTTATTTTAAAAAAGAATTGTGTGAATAAAACTCATATTGAAATCTAGTGGTTTGATTATTCTGTGAATTTTAGTTCAGTATATACCTTTCATGTAATTCTTCTGTCAACATCCAC
Organism: Craterocephalus amniculus; assembly: GCA_036024015.1. NCBI lineage: Eukaryota > Metazoa > Chordata > Actinopteri > Atheriniformes > Atherinidae > Craterocephalus > Craterocephalus amniculus. Next base: position 4,021 of record JAVQJG010113041.1, on the reverse strand, counting down.
AGCCACATTCTGTATGTAAATGCAACCATTGTAACATATATATTTTTATTTTTAAAGTAGACCTGCTACAATTATGATACAAAAACAGCTGTATGACACTATAGACTATAACCATGTTGATCTCCACTGCTTCAGCCCACTTCTGCTATGTGTGGTCAACCCTAGCTGTTTGTTTGGGTGACTTCCACATTTAATATTATGCCAAATGAATATCAGTATTGATTCTTTTAGTTTTAAAGCCAAAAACAACAGCTCTTGCATGTACATTTTACTTTCAGCCAAGAAAAAAAGGAATGTCCAATAGTTGTTATACTGTAACTTCATTTAGAGGCATCAGTAAAAGCACTACTGACATTACAGAGGCACAATTATTTATTACAGCTGTCAGTATGACAGTGAGTCTGGACACTCCCCTTGTTTTTACTCGAACTGTTGGACACTCTAAATTCTCCCTAGGAGTGAGTGAGTGTGTGAGTGGTTGTCTGTCCATCTATATGTGGTCCTGCAACAGACTGGCGACCTGTCAGGGTGTACCCCGCCTTTCGCTTGCAAATAGCTGGGATTGGCTCCAGCCCCCCAATTGGATTAAGCGGTTCAGAAAAATGAAAATGAAATTAAATGTATGTTTCTGTCTTGGCTGTACAATCATTTTGCATGTATTAACCACTTGTTCTAAGCAACCTATAACCTATCGAAGATACCTAATCCTCCTATACAGACTATTTCTGATATTTAGTTTAAGTACTTTTTGATAACCTACAGCCTTTGGAAATGCACCACTGATTATTTGATTTTTAGTCCCTGTTTAGGCTGCATGTGTAAGCATCATTAAAATGATACAGCATTAATGAGTGATGCTTGTTTTTGTCCTATTTCAGGGTTGAACAATGGCAGAACACCAACCAGTGTGCCTACTGCTCACATGTCCACTGGGCCGGCGGGGGGAGGTGGAGACAACTTAAAATATGCGCTCCTGGTTGGATTAGCCGGTATTGGTGGTTTAACATATGTGAGTATCTTAATCTGTCATGACAATATTGTTAATTTGGGTTATATATTGTCCTCCAAATGTATTTTGGCCTTATATTTAGAAATGGATGAAGGAGGAAAAATCCTTCATTGTACTGGTAACGGATGATGGATAGAAATCCACACCCTGGATGGCATTGTTTAGGGTTTATGAGTTAAATCCAGAGGGTGTGTGCCTGTTTGTTGATGCACTTGAAAGTCAGCACTGGGTTTGAATGGCAGACTTGGACATTCCCATTAACTGGAAGTGACTGATTGAATTGTTGTTTTATATTTCTCAGGCTGTCGTGACCTTGAAGGGAGACCAGAAAAGATATGAGGAGCGAATTGCAGAAATTGAATCCAGACCTTATAAAGCTACAAAAGGCCCAGCCACAGACATCCAGCCAGAAACCTCTGGTGAGCTGTTTTTATAGACTGGAGCCGTTTTCACACTTGCACTGGAGTGTTGAAATGATCTTTAGATGCTGGGAATTGGTAGCACGCGAGAACACCAATGTCCATAACAGTGATTCACAGATTTTTTACTTTTCTCACTCCGCTTAAATCTCCCGATCATCCTATATGTTGCTACTGCTTTCCAAACATAGTACATGTTACGTTATGGTTGATACATGAAGGAACCTCACCTGCTATATTTGATATAGATGATCGGTGTACTCTTTGCATCACGTTTTGCCTCACCTGTGTTCTGTTTCTCTTCGCTGCACAAAACAACCAAACTAAATCGCTTGCTCATCGTCTCAAACGTCTCCAGCAGTCATGTGTAAAAGCACAAACCAGCCTGATTCTATCATTAATGAGCCTCTGATTTTTAACCTTAACTCATTTTTGTAGAGAAATATTTAAACACACTTATGTCACAAATTTCACATCTTGATTGTTTTTGTGTTTCAGCCGCAGAAGCCAGTGCGACTGAGGGTGAGTAGTTTCTTTGCTATGTCCTAGTAGAGATTCTGGTTCTTAATAATACCGGGTCAAGTTCTAGCCATGTTTATAAAAAGCAGTAAAACTTAACAATAATGTGTTTGTAAATGATCAGAGCTCATCATACAAAGCCCAGTTTACTTTAGTTTTGATCGAATGACTTGTGAAGGTTATTTGGTCTAACAGCAGATTGAATCAGCTGACTCTGCAGCTCATAGTTCAGCTTCCTCTTTATTTCCATGTAAACTGCAGATTTTAACATTATAAAACAAACAGGCCTTAAAAGTCTACTTGCCTTAGTAGTGGATAGATCTAAAATGATTAAGTGAGCATCAACACAACAGCCGGTCACCTCGTACTGCTGACTTTAGACAATCTGCTTACAGTTTCATGTAACTTGTAGTTTTCTTATTTCGATAACTTGTTTCTCAGCCCTCCCTGAACCAGAACCTGAAGTGACAACTTCCCCAGAGGAGCCGAGCCCACCGGCTGAGGTTGTAACAGCAGATGCTGAAGCTGTTGCTCCTGATGCTGAAGCCTCCAGTGAAACAACAGACCCTCCTCCAGGTTGTCTGCATTTTCTTTTCCTTTTCACTCACCCATGCATGTTTAAATATGCCTCCTGTACACAATATGCATTTAAGCCAAAACTAGCAGACATGGAATAATTTGTGTAATTATATTCGTTAGCATGTTACAGATTGGTGATGATATATTTTGTAAATTGTGACACCAACTGGTTAAGTTGGGTCATTACGAGAAAACAAAAAAGGCTGTAAAAGCATTTGTGGTGATGACATATTTGATACCGGAGGCGTGTAAACCTGCATCTTGCCTGTGTAAATTGTATCTGTCTATAGGATATGTTTACTGCATGAACTGTGTCATTGACTTTGTGATGCATGTCTTTATTTGTCTCTTCTAAAACTACAAACAAACCCTTTACCTTTTCACTACAGCATTTGGAAATATTCGTGGATACTTCTGTATTTTTTTGTGGGTCACATTTGACATTGTCTGTTTTTATTCCAAATATGTTGGCTCTTTGCTGTCATATTTGTTCAGCAAGATGGAATCAACCCTGTCTGTGACTTGGACTTTTAATTTTAGTGTAACACCGTCTTTGTAAAGCACTAACATTTTTTTATTGTATGTTGTTTAAAACTGTCCGCTGCCAAGAGAGGGGAATAATGTCATTCAAATATCTGCACTCTGTGGGTGGATATTTTGCCCAGAATATACATCTTTGTGAAATTTAACTGCAAGTTTGGCAGCTTTCAGTTGTCATTGTGTTAGTGAGAATGCTCTCTAGAATATTCCCCTGGGAAAAGCATGGATCCTGGTCATCGTCACCCTTTCATTAGAAAATGTAGAAACTAATTTTTTGAATTGCATCAGCAGCAGATGAGCCTGTGGTAGAAGCATCAACTGAAGAAGCAGCAGCACCAGCTGCTGTACCTGTAGTTGAAGAGGCTAAGAGTTATACTTCCAGATGTTATTGATGTCCCCCTGGGAAAAGCATGGATCCTGGTTATGTTTACCCTCTTGTTATAGATTTAAACTTTTAAATTATATACTTTGGATTGCGTCAGCAGCAGATGAGCCTGTGGTAGAAGCATCTCTAGTAGAAGCAGCAGCACCAGCTGCTGTACCTGTAGTTGCAGAGGATAAGAGTTATACTTCCAGCTGTTACCGTTAATGTGAATATTTTCCAGAATATGGGAAAAAGCATGAATCTTGGTTATCTTAAAGGCCCATTTATGCTCCCTGACGGACGTCCGTTTCAAACGTCTTCATGCGTCGCTGCCTTCATGCTTCCATGCGTCGTTTCTGTTGCTACGGCTAACCTCTACTAAGCGGCAGTGCTGAGTTCATTGTAAACTCTACGATACAACGTTAGATTCAAACATCGATTGGCGGCACAAACACGCTGCTATTAAGACGTCTCTAACCACCAACACACCGTGAACACTTGTAGAACTTTATTTCAAAAGCTTGTGCAACTTCTAATGTTTTTTCGCCGTCTTCATTCTTCTTATATGGTTTTCTCCTTCCTCTTTACCTG
>JAVQJG010113033.1:0-10060 GCA_036024015.1 Craterocephalus amniculus | reverse complement strand
TGTCTCCCTGTCGTCTTTGGTCGGACGCTTCCCACTTCTACCACCGTGAGTCTCTGCCATCTTGAATGCGCGCGCTGCGCCGTAACTCTGCCCTGTGGCGGCTCTTTATAAAGACGGGGTCGCGTGTGCATGTGTTCATACATGGACGAACATTCACGCGCGGCCGGGCCGGCAATGAACCACAGAGATGGAGATCAACACACAGATGCGCTGTGTGACGTCATACTCCAGATGAAAATACACACCCAGTTCTTCACAAAAAGATTTTTTAATTCCTTCAGTGTGAAAACAATGAATTTCGCTTTTAGATCCTTTAAAGCAGATCTCAGTAACTCTGGGTTTGTTTACCATGGGTAAACAAACCCAGAGTTACTTAATCTTTCCTTTCATACATGTAAGTGATGGGGAAAGCAATTTTCAAGAAATCTCGCACCGGTGTTTTTGGGCTAATCCCGCGAGTTTTGATGCGATTATCTCGAAATCGCGCAATAACTCGCATCAAAACACCGGTACGAGATTTGGACACAGACAGCAAAACTTAGCAATCGCCAGGTTATACAGATACTGGGTTCATTTCTCCTCTCTAGTACGTTGTTGGACACTCGTTGAGACTATCAGATTACTTCAGTGTGGAAAAGACCACGTTTTAGGGTGAATTTAGACACAGGAGCAGTTGCCCAATATTTATCATTAGCTGTGCTGCTAGCTGCCTAACCGGCTAAATACTGGAGCTATCTTGAATGTGTATGAAAGGAAAAATAAAAACAGACCACAGGTTGAAAAAAGTAAAAAATAAATAAATAAAAGAACAACTTCAGCAGTGTAGTCTTAAAGAGTGGAAATCCATCAGTTCTAAGATGTATCCATTCAGTAGCTGGACATAATCAGAGATCTGCAGACGGAGGAAGGTACCTGGAGTAGTCCAACTGTTATGTACATGTTACTGTAATGGATGATGTGGTAGATGCATGCAAAGCAACCACAATAGCAAGAAAGAAAAAAATTATTTTAGGAGTGTGATGCAGGCTGGGTGTCCGATTTTTTTTGCTTTAATAACATACTTTGGCATCATAACCAATCAGAGGAAACATTGTCAATAGGGCTGGGCAATAAATCGATTTTATCGATAAATCGAATTTGCTATTAATGAGGATTACATTTTTTCAAAATCGAGATTTTCTTAGCCGGAAATATTTTGCCGACGTTTCCTTCCCTCACCTGTACAACTGAATGCGTGAAAGTTATATTTTCATTGTTTACAGTGGCACGGCCTGCCAGCTTGTTTTACAAGTTTGTTTCACAACTTTAAAATATCTGCACTTTGAATTTAGGTCAACTTCCTGAATGGGTGATTGAAATGAAAGCATGTTTTCCCATAAAATCTTATATTTGTGATCTGTTTCAAAGAAAAAGACAGAAAGATTAAAGAAAATCGATTAAAATCGAAAATCGGATTTGGTTTTTAAAAAATCTGAGATTTTATTTTTTGGCCATATCGCCCAGCCCTAATTGTCAATCATCAATAACATGTCTACAAATTCCAGCAGCACTTCAAGCTTGACATGTCCAAAAACCAGCAAGTTACCCTCATCTGTCACACCGAAAGAAGAAAACCGGCTAATCTGAGGCAACTTTCAGAGCTGCAGATCTAAGAGAGTGAAGCAGGTCCAGTCCACACATCACATGTGGTTTATGCTCCTCAGAGACGACGCATTCATACACACACAGTGTGTAGTACTGCAGCCCGGATGTCTGAGTTTGGAAAGTACTAAATAAAGCCAATAATCAATGGTGGGTTACAGGTTCATCTGAGGATGCAACAGTAAGATGCATCTTTAATAAATCATGAGGCTGCAAATCTCGCAGCTCTGGTGTGCTTGGCTGTTTTCATGCTGTGAGATGCTTTTCTATGGATTTAACTGTTTAGGCAGCTTTCACTATAAAAGCAGACGGCATGACTCTGCTGCTAAACCACAGATTATTCTCCCACGGTGCGTCCTGACTGCAGATACTTGCATTTTTCATGAGATATACAAAAATCAGTCTGAAATGAGTCAGGAGAGAAAAGATTACCATAAACTACCTCAAAAAACTGTATATTTTTACTCAGGAGGGAGAAAACACTGATAATCTACTCATTGAAGAGGCGGGAAATAATAATAGTTTTTTTTTTTTTTACTTTTTAGTCAATTAATGTCTCATTGGATGCAGTTTTGCTCTGCTCCGCATTACATTAGTGATGCTTCTCACTAACACATAAGCTGAGACAGTTGCACAGTAAAGATTTCCAGCAACGTGCCACAGAGAGAAAGCTGCCTCATTACCTCCATTTAACCTGTGACACACACACACTGAAACACACACACAGGCTGCACAACCAATGGGAGAGAATAACTCACTCATTAACAGCTCTGTAATGTATTCATCCTCACACACACACACGCACACACAGGCGATGTGATGTTCATAATGTCGTCACATCTTGGTAAGTGTGTGTGTGTGTGTGTCTAACGAGTGCTCAGTGCAGCAGATCTATAAGCCATCTCCCCTGCATTTAAAAATCAATGCATGCAGCTGCCTCCACTAACACACACTGACACACACACACACACACGCAAGAGCAAGCAACCAGAAATACCCTTAAAGTAGGATCAAAGTCAAATTGGGTTTTATTTAAGTGGAAACCGACTGCTGATAGCGGACATATGTTTTTGGCCCTAAAACATGACAGAGAGCCGCCCTTTCACATGACGCTGCAGCTGTACGGGCGTGAAGTTAGCAACCAAACCGGCAAAGGAGATGGATCCAAATCAGACATGTGGGGTCTTAGTGCAGAAAACCAATAAGTGTTATCAGTTTTAGCCACAGAAAAAGACTGAATAATGATTTAAAAAAAAATAATAATAATAACAATAATGATAATAATTAGGGCTGGGATCATGCCTGAAAAGACAAGTAAAAAAGATAAATAAAAATAATTTTTAAAAATGCAATTGAAAAATTATTTTTAAACGTTTTGCATTTATTTGAAAAAATATAGTTTTTAACAAAAAAAGAACAATTTTAAATTTGCGAAATAAAAATTCCGAATATTAGATTTCTTAACAAAACAATCGATTTTAAAATGATGAAATAAAAAATCCCACTATTCAATTTTTCGATTAAATTTTCCCACCCCTGGTAATAAAAAAAATAATAATTATAATAATAAATAATGATAACAATAAAAATAACAATAAGCATTGAGGGACATTATGTTTCAGTTAAATATGCAGCAATAGTTGGTGTTTGCTTTAAATCAGTGAATAAATGATCAAAGAGGAAGCTGAGGTAGATGCAATCAGTCCAGTCTCACTAATTCACAGCGGGAGATCTCTAAATGTCACAGAGGACAATCCAAACCAGAGCATAAAAACCAGGACAGGAAGTGGACTTACAGTGCAGAGAGGCATGGAGTCGTCCTCGCCCACCGAGTCCTCCGTATCCTGATGTGAATCCTGTAATCACACAAAGGCAGAGGTCATGCATTAACACACACCTGATACCCAGAGGCACATGCTCCCTCCGTGATCCTGGCAGGCGGCTGAAATCATGTTCTCATGAAAAACAGCGAGCAGTGAAACCTAATGATGACTCACATTGATGCAAAAACAAGCTGAACAATTACAAGGAAAAATCATCTGTTTAAATTAATCATAGCACTGATTCACTGATAGTTTTAGAAGGAAAGTTTACATAGTTTCGGGTTTATTGATAATATATGTTGCTCTTAGTAATGCTTATTTGTCTCCATGTGAGTTTTCAACCTGTTTATTACCCTTTTTTAATTTTTGTTATAAAACCATGAATCTATTGTCAACACTATATTTCCTCATCTGTTTCCATTCCCCCACAGCAAACTCTTCCAGCAGGAAACACCTTGTTCTCATCCCTCTTCCCGGCTCATTCTCATCCTGAGCCTGTACTGAACTGGCCCAGACTGACCAGACAGCCGAACCATAAGAAAATTGTGTCGTCTCCTCCTCCATAAAGCTACTGTCCATTAGAGATGCAGAAAAAAAAATCGATTCACATCAGAATCAAAATACTTATTTATGAAGATTCTGAATCAATCCAAAAAAGACTTTAAAAAGTGTTTAACAGACTATTTTTAAAGCTGCTAAGTGACAAAAAATGTTTGAAAGGTAAGCAAATATAAATGTCTCCTTTTTTTCTAAAGATTTCTTATGTGTGTTTTAAGTTTTCAAATCACTTGATTATCCTTGAAAACCTTACTCTAGCTTACAGAGGAATGAAGTTAATCCCAGAACTGGCATCCTTTGTTACTAAAACAGTATTTTTTATAAATCTAGATCGGTTAGAATCGAAAATCGATAAAGAAACAAAATAACCCCAAGAATCAGAATCGAATTGAATCGTGAGTTGATCCAAAGGGGGAAAAATGAAAAATAAAGCCAATTGGTCTAAAAAGTAAACCTTTTAAATGAAACACATTGTCTATCTTGAATCTTTGTCAGGGATGAGTCTGTGTAATGTTTAAGCATCAGCAACTTCAGACACTCTGATTTTTGCTGCCAAACACAGAAAAAGTGTGAAAAATTGGCTTGCTCAAATCATCCTCTGCTGCCTGCGATGGAGGAATTAAACCAGTTAAATGCATGAACACAGCTCCCAGGTGGTTTCACTGTGATATTAATCAGCAGGCCACCAAATTCAGACAGCTTCTCCCTCATCTGTTCAGCCAAAAGCAAAAACCAGAAATGAATTTGCATTACGTAAGGCAGATTAGCAGCCTGTCTGCTTCCCTGCTGGAACAGCAGCTGTGATTTAGACACTGATAGCCCCGATAGTACAGCGCGGCAAAAACAATAACAGCAATAAAAGCAATTACTGTGATTATTTACTTTGCCTTTAAGTGCAGCCTCAGAACAAACCCTTAATCTGCTGGTGTGGGGAAGATGGAGTGATAGGGCAGGGAGGACGAGAGAGGAGGCATGGAAGGACAGCAGACAGCGTTGGATTATGAAGAGAACGAGGATAAAAAAGGGTGACAGAGAAATGCAAAGAAAGGAAAAAAGCTTTTCATTTTCCCAGTGAAGGATCAGAGATGTTTTGTTCTTTAATGAATTCTTTCCTTTTAACCATTTCAGCAAAGTGTCAGCTCAAAAGTTTGCAAAAGTTGGTCACTAACAGCTTTCATCTTCAACATAATCAATGTTCAGAAAGAGCAGATTTCCCCGATTTCACATCCGATGTGTCGACCTTCGTACTGGATGTGATGGATATTATTTTCGTACGGCACACAGTGCTTCTTTGCATCCTAAAAGACCTCAGTAGGCGCATGTAGACAACAGAAAGGTAAACAACTGACTTTTACAGTGTGACCACGCCCTCATATTCACTGAACTGAACTCCGGGGGGACTAACTAAATTAATGGCTGCAGAAATTAAGTCTAACTGCAAACAAAGTAAGAGATAAATTCTGTTTTCCAACCCTCAGATGAAACTTTTTGCATCATGAACTAAACATGGGCAGACTAGTCTGTGTAAAACGTATCTGCATGGATTGGTCAGCCAGGAATTATTACAGAGGAAGATGCAGCCTTAATGAAGTGTTTCAAACAGGAACATAGTTCATAGTTCATGGAACTATTGGAGGAAGTCCCCCTTCTTCTTTTTGTGTCCGCAGCAGGAACTGTGTCAGATTGTAGTTTTAGTGCTCCGTTTAAAAGCTTTTCCTTGGCACATTCTTCAAAGCAGGAGCTTTCCAGGGCATGACATCTGCCACTGAGGTATATGATGACTGAGCAAAATAAAAGAATAATAAAATAAGGAAAGCACCATTTAAAATATAACATTGAATAAGTTAGTTTGCCCATCCAGCTCTGATGTAAACTATCTGTTTCACTGTTGTTCCAGCTTTTACCAGGGCAGCAGGGAAGTTATCGATTCACTTCAACACGGAACATCATGGATACACGAAGGCACACGGACAGCAGCTTCCTAAAAAGACACGAGGCTGCGATCTTGTTGCAATCTTGCCACGTCTGTCCCAAATTTAGAAAAAATTTATGCTGGTTTGTTTTGTGAATAAAAAACTGAACAAACGTCTCATTTTAACCAGGAGCTGTACCTTTAAGAGGTCTTTGAGCTGATCTGTCCACAAGCACCTTAAAAGGTGAATTTCAACCACGGGAGAGAACAGAAACTTAAAAAGCTGCATGTGTGAGGTGGAAAACAAGGTTTAGATGTTTATTCTGCAGCGGAAGACACTCCATGGGAATTTCTAATCATATGATGCATCAGTGGACCCATCAAAACTTCAGCCGGTGGGAATATTCCTAGAAAGCATTCTTGGAAAAAAACAAAAGGCAGCATATTGGTAAAACTGGAAAAATCTAAAAGAACCAAATTCACTTTGTTTTAATTGAATCAAATTGCAGAAGTAAACAGAAATTAAATGCTGAGTCTGAGACTCTATTTCCTTCAGATAACAGTATCAACCTGCAATTCTTGGACACTTTATTGCATTTACACGTGGCTTTAATAAGCATAATTGTGGGCTCAGGCTGGCCCCGTTGTCATCCGATAACATAATGTAGAAAGTATGCGGCGCTGCAAGGCCTGCCAGCAAAGTGCATCCCAGGTGAAGGGAAGTGATGCTGCTGTGTGGGCTCTGCTTGCTCTGCCTTTGTTGAGGCAGGATTTATGGGGGTTGGAGGGTTTTTTGGCCTATTTTTTGGGAGGACCGGGGGATTTTTCAGATCTTCGTTAAAGCAAAACGCATGGAGCGACATTTTTATCCTCGTGTCTGTACAGGTTGCTGTACTTTTTTTTGCTTCACTGTAAAGAAAAGAATAAAAAATGCTTTCTTCATACTACTAACAAAGCTTAAGCTTAATATTTCTGCAGAATATCTGGAGGCATTAAAGCAGAAGGACCGTTTAGCCCCGAATGAACGGACTGTCACACAAAACACACCTGGTCATGCAGGAGGAAATTTGGTACTTTAAATGCAAAAAAGTGCTCTGTTGTAGCCATTTTTCTGTTATTTAGATTTCATTTGTATTTGTTCTAGTTTTATGATGTAATGAGACTTGAAGTAAGGGTTCTTTTGATTGGCTGTAGGATCAGACTGCTGAGTTGTAAAGAAAATAGATCAGAAGCCACTGAACCTTTGAACAACACAGTCTTTTGACCTACACACTTTTAGTTTGTTTATAGAAAGTGTCGAAATAAGTTACCTTTTTTTAATGTTTTTGTTTTTAACTTTTTATTAAAATCAGACATAAAGGAAGAAGTTGAAGATTCCAGACTTTTGATTTTCACCCGTGTTGAGTACAAAGAAACCTGAGGTCTGAGTCAGCCGAGCTGCACCCACATGCTCATTACAGCTACTGTTGTTAGCTCAAATGTAAAGACGAATTCCTCTGAGGGAGCTGAATTTCTATTATAACAGTTTTTTTAAATAATTAGTGGCAAATTTCAGTTTTTTAACTTTCTAGCAAGATCGGAAAGTGTGAGGGAGGGTAGCATCTGCGTGGTGCTAACATGGCTCCTGGCTGCTGTTCTGTCAGTAAAAGGAGTCCACATTTTTCCTACCGGACCGTTTCTGAGCAGATGGCAGTTCCCGCTCTGCAAACCGACACGTCGACTTCATTACACCACTAGTTAGCTGAGTAGGGAACGGGACAAACAGATCATCAGCAGGTCGACTGACGTTTCTGCAGAATCATGCTTATAAGCACATTGAGGATCCACCACACCGGAGGATCGGCCCGACAATAAGCTCCGTTACATAAAGCATAATAAAGATAGAAGACCATGTCTCTTCAGAGTAAACAGCAACTTTACTGCCTGTAACACACTGATCACACCATAAAGAGAACATAATCGTGTCCATGTAAGTCAGAGTCAGTCACTCTTCTGGGATCTGTGCAGTTAGGAAGCTGCACTGATTGTCTCATTTGTTCAACAGCAGTTAAACTGATCCACAGACAGCAGGTGGAAACGACAACCCCTAGAAAGAAATGATCCTGCAGGAGGAAGCCACAGAACATTTCCCGGTCTTCATCCTCTCTGGCTGGTTTGTGGTCACATTTGCATTTTGCTAGTAGTCTCACTGCTAGAGGTAACAGGAGTCTGCAACCCGCAGAAGTTAAGGTGGTGCAGCACATCCAGGATGGGACATCAGTGCACGCTCTGCCAAGGAGGGCAGCTGCCAGAGCGGCCAGAGGCCATCTCCGGCACAGTACGGTGGCCCTGAAGTGCAAACCACATTAACAAATCACTAAACACAATACCAAATTCAAAAACACAACAACAATTTAGGAATCACAACCGCAAATTAAAAATCACAACCGCAAATTCAACTTCCGGTTGAAAAACTGACTGGTTCTCGTTCAATCAGCAATGTCTCGCTTGTACCTACCTCTTCTGTTAGGTTAATGTTGTTGTGATTCTTAATTTGCTGTTGTGTATTTGAATTTGGTGTTGTGTTTAGTGATTTGTTTAGTGGTTTGCACTTTAAGGCCACCGTACATGAGGGAGGTATGAGGACCCCACAAGCAGACACCAGGATCGGCAGAATGAATCTGTGATCTTCACAGGTGAGGACTGGTTCACACTGAGCACATGTAGCAGACATGAGAGGGTGGAGACGCCGTGGAGAACATCCTGCTGCCTGAATCCTTTGGCAGTGGCTCAGTGATGGTCTGAGGAAGCGCATGGGTCTCCAGGTGCTGGCTAGAGGTACCGGGATGAGATCCTCTGACTAATGTACTGCTGCAGAGGGACCTGCGCTCGGACTCATGTGCCAGAGGTTGATGCTGTTCATCAGACCAAATCCAATCCAGCACCTCTGCCACATCATGTCTCCTTACTGTATATCCAATAAAGATTTTCAACTGGAATATTTTATTCATCAAGCTCTAAGATGTGTTTTTCAGTCTTCCAGTTCTTGTTTTGAGCAGTGTAGGGGCTGTAACACTGGCTCCAGCATTCCTGCTTCAGATGTCAATGTGTTAAATCATCAGTGCTGAGGTACAGAAATTTGCAGCTCATGTAACATTCAGAGCGACCAGGGCCGGCGAGGAGCTCTGCTTGGTGCACCTCGGCTTGCTGAAGACAGTGGAAATGGAGCATTTTAACTCTGGGAAGAATGACATCTGCTCACAATAATCAGCAACGTAACAGCCTGTTATAAATCCAGGAGTTCTGTGTGTCTTAAAAAACAAAAAACCACTCAGGATTGCACCGAGCAGCATGCTGACCAGCTGTTAAACGGATGCTGATTCTCTGTCATTCATTCTACATCAGGGAAGTGATTAAAGCATCTCCAGCATCAGGCAGCGCCATGAGTTCAACTTTTACGACGCCTGGGTGTTTCAGCAGGATTCAGCGCTCTGGGTCCCATCATGAGGAGCATCAGAGGGGCTTCACCCGCTTCTGATGAGTAGAAATATGCACAGCTAAGCTCCAAGCAGTCAGGCTTTTAAAGCAGTGACTCACAGAACGGGCTGAACGGATCTGAGGCGTTGGGTTGGGTTTTTTGGTCGCCACAGCAGCAGACGTAAAAGATGAGCAGTGAGTTTTCTGTGAGTGATGCATCCTGTGGATCTAATCACTGCTTTCACAAAAAACATTTCTCCTGGACATGAAAGGAGCGAGAGAGTGTCTGCTGCTGGACCGGAGTGCTGTTAGCAGATCTGTACAGCCTGTGTGTGTGTGTGTGTGTGTGTGTGTGTGTGTGTGCGTGTCACCAAACACACAGAAAGAGAAAAGCAGCTTCATTACTGACACTGACTTCATCAAATGTAACAGACTGTACAGAGAGCTGGATCGCAGTGTCTCAGAGAGCAAGCCGACTCTTTAAATGACTTCTCAGGATGCAATAAATTCCTGCCAGCTTTTCACACAGGAAGATGAAACCATGTCCAGTGTAAGGATGGATGTCAGAGACGGCGGTGGAAGAATCAGAGGGGCGAGCAGAAAGAAACTTGCAGTGTGTAAACTCCAGCGTGGACAAGGAGGAGCAGCTTCTCAGAAATATAGACCAGCC